>JAMKCH010009895.1:0-40087 GCA_023653785.1 Ophioderma brevispina | reverse complement strand
ATATTCGCGTCACTTTTTCTCGCCAAACAATAAAATACATTAGACTAAAAATCCCCCCGGAAAACTGATTCTCGCTCTTTTTCCTCCGCAAACAATAAAATACAATAATAATAAAAAACCAACGAGAAAAGAAATTCTCGTCATTTTTCCTCGCCAAACAATAAAATACATTAGACTAAAAAAATCCACCACGAGAAAACTATTTCTCGCTCTTTTTCTCGGCCAAACAATAAAATACATAAGAATAAAAAAAAACACAACTAGAAAGGAAATTCTCTTCATTGTTCTCGCCAAACAATAAAATACTTAAGAACTTAAAAATCCACCACGAGAACTGATTCTCGCCCTTTTTTTCTCCGCCAACAATAAAATACATAAGAATAAAAAAAAACACACGAAAAAGAAAAATTGCAAAAAACCAAAAAAGAAAAATTAAAAAAAAATAAAGGAATTAAAAAAAAACACACGAGAAACGATTCCGTCCTTTTTCTCGCAAACAATAAAATACATAGACTAAAAAACCACCACGAGAAAACTGATTCTCGCCCTTTTTCTCGCCAACATAAAAGACATAGAATAAAAAAACAAAACAACGAGAACAGCCCAAATTGCTCGTCACTTTTTCTCGCCAAACAATTAAAATACATAAGAATTAGGAAAAATCCACACGAGAATGAAAATCTCGTCACTTTTTTCGCCAAAACAATAAAACATAAGAATGAAAAAACACAACGCGAAAAAAATTCCTCGTCCTTTGCCTCGCCCAACAATAAAATACATAAAATTAAAAAAAAAACACAACGAGAAAAATTCTTCGTCCTTTTCCTCGCCAAACATCAAATACATAAGATTAAAAAAAAACCAACGAGAAAAGAAATTCTCTTCACTTTTTCTCGCCACAAAACCAATAAATAATAGACTAAAAAAATCACCCCAGAAACGATTCTCGATCGTTTTTTCTCACGCCAAACACTAAATACATAAGAATAAAAAACACAACGAGAAAAGAATTCTCGTCACTTTTTCTCGCCAAACATAAAATATAAGAATGAGAAAAAAAATTCCACAAACGACAAGCAGATCTCACCGTTGTCCTCGCCAACAGACAATACATAAGAATTAAAAAAACACACAACGAGAAAAATTCTCGTCATTTTTCGCGCCAAACAATAAAATTACTAAGAATTTAAAAAACCACAACGATAAAAGAAAATTCTCGTCACCTTTTCTCGCCAAACAATGAAATACATAAGAAAACGAATAAAAAAAAATCTGTAGAAAAAAATAATCAAATTAAAAAAACCAAAAAACATAAAAAAAAACACACGATAAAAAGAATTCTCGTCCTTTTCCTCGCCAAACAATAAATACATCAAGAATTAAAAAAAAAACACACGAGAAAAATTCTCGTCCTTTTCCTCGCCAAACAAGAAATACTAAGAATTAAAAAAAAACACAACGAGAAAGAAATTCTCGTCCTTTTTTCTCGCCAAACAAGAAATACATTAGATAAAAAATCCACCACGATAAAACGATTCTCGCTCTTTTTCTCGCCAAACAATAAAATACATAAGAATAAAAAAAAACACAACGAGACAAGAACGTCTCGGCACTTTTTCTCGCCAAACACAAAAATACTAAGAATTAGAAAAAAATCCACAACGAGAAAGCAGATCTCATCCTTTTCCTCGCCAACAATAAAATACATAAGAATTAAAAAAACACACAACGAGAAAAGAAATTCTCGTCACTTTTTCTCGCCAAACAATAAAATACTAAATTTAAAAAACCACAACGAGAAAAGAATTCTCGTCACTTTTCTCGCCAACCATGAAATACATAAGATGTGAAAAAACCACAACGAGAAAAGAATTCTCGTCACTTTTTGCCGCCAACTAATAAATACATAAGAAATTAACAAACACAACGAGAAAGATTCCTCGTCATTGTCTTTTTTCTCCGCCAAACAATAAAATACTAATACTTAAAAAAACACCACGAGAACAGAAATTCTCGTCCACTTTTTCTCGCCAAACACAAAAATACATAAGAAACTTAAAATCCACAACGTCCTAAAAGAATATCCTCGTCACTTTTTCTCGCCAAACAATAAAATACATAAGACTTAAAAAAACACACGAAGGAAAGAAGTTCTCGTCACTTTTTTTCTCGCCAAGACAAAAAACAATAAAATAATAAGAATTAAAAAAACAACAACGAGAAAGAAAATTCCTCGTCACTTTTTCCGCGCCAAACATCAAATACATAAGAATAAAAAACCACAACGAGAAAAGAAATTCTCGTCACTTTTTTCGGAGGAGGAGGGAGAAAAAAAAGGAGACTCTTGCTGCTCCCCCCTCCACGCTTCCATTAGACTAAAAAAATCCACCACGAGAAAACTGATTCTCGCCCTTTTTCTCGCCAAACTAAATACATTACTATAAAAAAATCCACCACGAGAAAACTGATTCTCGCCATTTTTTTTTCTCGCCAAACAATAAAATACAGACGCAATAAAAAATTCAAACGAGAAAATAAATTTGTCAGACCGAAAGTAAAGGTCATTACAGGCCTCTTATTGCATAATGAAGAAGTAGTATCAAAAGATCTGTCTTTCTCCAATTAGGATTTTTGACTTAAAGACAATATGAGTCATTTTTCACAAATTCAAATGCTATTTTTGTCTCTAAATTTAGTGTCGGGTCATTATCAACCAACTTACTATTACAGCCACTTTGTGAAAAACAGACACTAAGTATTCTAAAGCGGTCTTAAGATGTCATTTAGAATGGTTTTAGGACCTAAAAAAGTACGGATCCTGGACTTTAGTAAACAAAAGCATAACCAACTGTCACTGCTTGACAAATAAAACGTGAATACGTTTGCAACTCCAGTGTTCTTTAATACAACCAATTTCCAATACAACAGTTCAAACCAAATGGACTTCGATGAAAAATAGGGGCGCAAATTTTTATTTACATTTGGAAAAACATCGCTGATAGTGGTTTTAAATTTGCCCATGGAGATGCCATTTTTGATATATCAACATCTGCATCCCCTTCTGCATAGATTACGGGAGTATCTAGTGTTGTACATTCGGCACCAACTTACTTTCTTTTAAGGGAATTAGCAGCGATTTGCTAAAGAAAACCCAAAAAATCATCAATTCATATTTGTATTTTGTTACTGGCATGGATGGATATGCAAACATACTGCCAACGGAGTTGGCTTGAAATTCGTGTATTAAAGACAAGGCAGTACTTTTTATCTGATTCTTTAATTTCTATACGTGCGTATCAAAATTCCGACTTAAGATAAAAAAAGCCTTTCTCGGTGAATATCCCAGATTTTAAGCGTGATATTATGCACCATGATCAATACAGTTTGACCTCAAGCACAAACATTATTGATCTTTGTTTATTCTGTGCTAGTGTAAACCACAATCAGCTGTTTATTGTAGATTTTGAGACATCATCGCTGTATATCTATTTGCGGGAGACTGTATGACAAATACTTCATTTTTTTTCACTATTTGGTGGTTTGTTTCTACATCAAAGCAGTTATATGGAATTGTACACACTTATACCTGATTTATAAGTTATAACAAATGCATTTCCACATTTTTTGATTCTCTCACAATATCGCTGCTAATCCCTTTAATGAGAGCCTGTTTATTCAGATCATTTGAGAGAAAGTTGTCTTTTCCGAAGCAAATTTTGTTTCTTTTGATGTCTGCCTAGTTTTGCGATGCTAGTATTTAGATGTTCATGTTTGTTGTTTTTTGTGTTTAGTTCACTAGTGTATCTATATTGAAGATAACGGATGCTTTGCCATAGTGGTCAACTGTGAAAGATGCATAATCATCTATAACCTTCATGCATGGAAAGAGACAAGAATGACTTTGCAAAGCTTGCAGCCAAGTTTGAACAGCATTTTCAAATCACAGGAGAAAAGGCCTTGAGAATGAGAAACATTTTCAGAGTGATAAATGCTGGTGAGGATGGCAATGTACAAGAGCTGTTCAAAGTAGGCAAAGATACAGTCAAAAAAAATGGAAAAATGTTAAAGGGGGGTGATAGAGTTACGCAATCTGCTGTTTAGTTATCTTATCGAACATTTTGTGGAGAAACAAAACAAATGCTAGTTATTCCTTATAAACTTATTGAAAAATGTGTTATAGTCAATATTTTGCTTAAAGGAGTAACTATTTTCTCTGCATATAGCTGAGCATGCAGATGGAGGCTTATGTGTGGTTTTTCATAAGAATTCCGTTGGCCGAATGTGAATATAGACAGAAGAGGCTCCTTATAGTGTTTTAAGAAACTCATGATAAGCTTGTTGTAGGACGCGTTTCGATTAACTATAGCCAAATTAATTGGTATTTTTGTTAATCTCATCATCTACATTTTACTCGGCTTGATTGTGATATGTGCCCAATTTAGGCTAATTTAACACTTAACTGCATAAGGGGTTTGCACTTCCGTTAGTGCATAACTAGGGACCCCCCTAATATAACCACTTTCCTAAAGAATTTTTTGATGAAATCCACCACATGTTAGAAGGCTTCAAAGACATCAACAATAAAGAAATAAGAACGGAAGAAAGTTGTTCAGTAAGAAAATTAGGGGCAAAACATTGATTTTAATGTTGCGTCAAAATGTGCGAAAAAGACACTAATTTGTTTCTGAATTTTCTACGGCATTGCTTCACCTAGACTAGTGCTGATTGCTTTAATTGGCGAAGAATGAACTATATTTACCATATTAAGCACCAACACAAATGTCTCATGCCATTTTATATTTTTTAAGGTTACTTGTATAATTTACCATAGGTTCCTACAGTAAACCGCTACATGATGTATATAAAATATTATGGCTCCATTGGCCTACTATACTTCCCAAGATTTTTTTAATTATTTATTTACTTTGTTTATGTCACTAGGTGTATGCATTATGAAAATCAGAATCACAGTAACTCTAATAAGATTTTTTATTTTTGTCATGGGTACTTCCGTTAGTGCATAAGGGGGGCTCCTAGGGACCCATGCTAATTAACGCAAAAACGACGCGATGGATTTGGATTTTTTTGCACCAATGCAAGCGCAACTACAAGTTAGACAAATACAAAAATTATAAAACCGGAAATGACCTTAAATGACCTTTGACCTCAAAAATAAAAATAATTTGCATACACCAGGTAACATTAACGCAAATCTCAAAGTTCAGTCACTGTACTATGTTTGGGTTTTGAGATAAAAAAAATGAAAATTTTGGAATATTTTTGGTTTTTGACCGGAAGTGACCCCTTAATGACCTTTGATCCTGAAATTGTGAACAACCCGAAGACCCTGCCTGGTAACAATAAATGTGCTCTAATGACGTCACTCTGTTACGTAATTTGTAAGGACAGCGATTTTTTGAATTTTTTCACAATTTTTGGCTTTCAAACCGGAAATGACCCCCTTAATGACATTTGACTCCTTATCCCTGAACACCCTATATGAAGCAAGGGTCAGTGGTTCCTCTGAACCAGTTTGGTTTATATCGGCGTAATCCTGTAGAAGAAGATAATTTTGACAATTAAATTACACTCAATCCAAACATGTCAGGGATTTGACTTTTGCACCTCTATAACGTGACCCCTGGGTCACGAATAGGGTCAACTGTAATTTTTCTGTATTTACGATATCCCGAGGATTATTCCTGTCAAATTTCAGTTCAATCGGAGCTTGTTTGTAAATTTTGTCCTTTGACCGTGAACTTTGACCTTTGTGTTGGAGACTATCATAGACCGCTTCTACATAAATGTTACATCACTGTATTAATACGGGCTTTATCTGTCTCTATAGGCGGAGATAAATCCAATTTGGTCTTATTTTTACATTTGTTGGCAAAATTGACCTTTTGACCCCCTTAAATGGTCTTTGATCCACGTATAAAAAAAACCTCGTGTACACAAAAAAAAGGCCATTGTTCCAATGCAAATTGAAAAATTCTACTATGCTTTTGTTCTGGAGATACAAATTCTTTGAATTTATTTACCTAAAACCGGAAATGACCTTACATTACCTTTTACCTCCAAATAAAAAATACCTGTCATCACCAGGTAACATGGAGCATATCGAAAAGTTATTACTGTACTATGTTTGAGGTTTGAGATAAAAAAATTGATATTTTTGGAATAATTTTGGTTTTTGACCGGAAGTCCCCTTAATGACCTTTGTATCCCTGCCGAGCATAGCGTTTGTGAAGGTCCTATTAAGCTGTTCCTATGTATAGTCACGTGACAGCCACGTTTATTAGTAATAGTATTTTTTTTAAGATTTTTTGAAAATTTTTCACATAAGACCGGAAGTTGCCCCTTAATGCCCAAATTGACATCTCGACCCATAACTTTTGGGACGGGTCCTAAGTGCTTCCATATACAGGCGTCACGTTAACCATGTAATGTAAACTGTAGGAGAGATACAGTTTAAAGAAAAATCAGTTTCGGACCACTGTTGACCCCCTAGAGACCCCGACAGGGGTCAAAATCATATGTCATTGGATGAAATGACCCAGCGGTAATTGGTGCAAGTCTGGTCAGAATAGAAAGAAAAGAACCCATCAAAAAGAAAGAAGAAAGTTCCCATCAGAAACGAAACAAGACGGCCAGAAGGCCGTCTTGTTAAGAAAGAAACCTAGATCGGTTTACAGATCTGAACACAGTCGAGAGTACTCAGGACCGGAACTTTAGAAGAAGCATTTTTTGGTGAAAAATAAGGTATTGGACTCCTGTGACACCAAGGACTTTGATAAAAATTCATTAAAACTTTTGTAGGGGGATGCCAAATTAACCACATACCATGATTCACGTGATCAAATTATGTAATCTGTAGAAGGGTAGTGATTTGAAGTGTAACGTTAATTTGAAGTATTTTGACCTTTGACCCCTAAACCCATGGGTCAGTTGAGTGGGTCATCAATTGAATTTAGGACCCCTCATCAAGAACTACAGGATGGGATAAAACGATTTTCTATTTGACCTTATTTTAAATTTTACACACAGTAAATATGTTTGACCACTGTGACCCCAGATGACCCCATATTGACCTTTTGACCCATACCCTTT
Organism: Ophioderma brevispina; assembly: GCA_023653785.1. Classification (NCBI taxonomy): domain Eukaryota; kingdom Metazoa; phylum Echinodermata; class Ophiuroidea; order Amphilepidida; family Ophiodermatidae; genus Ophioderma; species Ophioderma brevispina. Next base: position 32,977 of record JAMKCH010009895.1, on the reverse strand, counting down.
GTAAAGGGGCTCAAGCTAATTCATATGCATGACTCACACGATCAGGTTCTTTAATCTGTAGGAGGAGTAGTGATTTGAAGTGTAACGTAATTTGAAGTATTTTGACCTTTGACCCCTAAACCATGGGTCAAGTGATGAAGTCATGATTGACTTTTATTGACCGCTCATCAAGTCCTATAAGATGGTCTAAACAGATTTTCGTTTTGACCTTATTTTAAATTTTACACAGTTAATATGTTTGACCTCTGTGACCCCAGATGACCCCATATTGACCTCTTGACCCATAACTTTTGTAACGGGACTTAAGCTAATTCATATGCATGACTCACACGATCAGGTTGCTTAATCTGTAGGAGGAGTAGTGATTTGAAATGTAACATAATTTGAAGTATTTTGACCTTTGACCCCTAAACCATGGGTCAAGTGATGAAGTCATGATTGACTTTTATTGACCGCTCATCAAGTCCTATAAGATGAGCAAAACAGATTTTCTATTTGGCCGTATTTTAAATTTTACACACAGTAAATATGTTTGACCTTTGTGACCCCAGATGACCCTATCGTGACCTTTAACACCAATCTGGTCATGTAAAAAGTTCGTGTGTATGTACTTGTCCTTGTCACTAGTTTTGGTCAATATAACATGTTGCATGTTTGAGATATTAGTATGTTGACAGAAAGAAGGAAGAAGAAAGAAAGGAAAGAAACGTACAAAAGGAAGAAAACACAGTCGAGTTCCTCGACGTGTAAGAAAGAAAGAAAGAAGAAAGCACAGCCGGACAGAAAAGAAAGAAAGAAAGAAAGAAAGAAGAAGAAAGAAAGAAAGAACGAAAGGAAATAGCCATAGCCTGCGAATATGGCAACAAGACGCCTAATTGGATGGTGACCCCTTAATGACCCATTAATGTGACTGACCTTTGACGCGTGTAACTTGACCAATATGTTACAAATGTCATTAAATGTATTTTTACGTGTTAACAACTTAAAACAAGGATAAATATTGGGTTTCAACTCAATCCAAGCATGTCAGGGATTTGACCTTTTCACCCTATAACGTGACACCTGGGTCACGGATGGGGTCAACTCTACTTGTTCTGTATTTATGATGCCACGAGGATTATCCCTGACAAATTTTATCTCAATCGGAGCTTGTTTGTAGATTTTGACCTTTGACCTTGAACTTTGACCTTTGGGGTCGAGTCTATCATAGACCTCTTTTACCATTAATGTTACATCACTGCAGACATAACGGCCTTTATCTGTCTTCTATAGGCTGAGATATAGCCAATTTGTTCTTATATACATGTACAAAGTAATAAAAAAAGCAACAAAACGTTCTCCAAATTGTCTGAGGAATGTGTCCTGGGAAGTATTTGTCTTACTATAGTCAAGGTATATTTTCTGGAAGGAAGTTTGAAGAGTAATTCAGATATGCAGTTATTTTTTGTTTTTGAGGTATGGTTAAAACGTGTTGGCTGAAATTACTTTTTTTGACAAATTTGGGACCACCCTGTACTAAAAAGGCTACCAAACAATTGTGAATTACAATTGTACATCAATTGATAGTAACTCTAAAACAAGTTTCATCTGTGAAAAAATGTTAAAGAAGCTGATTTCAACTGAGTTTGGTAGCTATGGGTGTCAACATTTACCAAAAAAGGTGAGTTATCGTAGGGGTGGGGAAATTGTTTTTCTGTCAATAACAGGGGTCAATTTTTGAAATTGATCCAATCATGCTGAAAAGTTAATAGTTTCATGTATAAATTCCATCACAATTTACTTCCTTCAGGCCTACTTAAACCCAGTTTCTTCAAAAGAAATGATCAGATCCATTCATACAACACTCGTTATGCTTCGGACCTTCATATTATCCCTACAAACACAAAACTAGCAGAGAAACCATTAAACCAATGGCGCACTATTGCGAACGCGCTTAGAGGTAACTGTAAAAAAATAGCCACTCACTCTCATCTATTTAAAAAACATTTAAAACGCGACGTTCTTTCAGTTTCCTACTGTAGATTGAGGTTTTGTGATCTTTGTTGTGTATGTATTCTTGCTTACCGTATGTACCTGTTTCAGCTTTAGGTTTCTGCCTGTCATCTCTCCCTCCTTGTCATAGTCTGCTCTGTCTGTCTTGTTGTGTCCGTCTTGTAACTTTATATGCCTTTAAGATTAGCCTGCATATCGCATCTACCATCTGAAGTTTATTTTCGTGATTCTTGATATAATGGCTCTACCATACATTTTCTCAAATTTACTTTGTTATGCAGGCCATGTTAAAATCCATACATTGCCATTTTTTAATTTTTCACATGAATGAGGGCCAGTTGAGTTCCCACGACTCTGCGTTTTGCATTGTCCTCGTCCAGTTAACTTATTTATGTACAGATCAAAATATGAATATTGTACTTTAATTCATTATAATATTTATCATGTTCTATTGATCCAGTACCTGTATATAAATAAGGTGATGGATAATAAATAAATATGATATGAATATGAATAGGGATTCACACAAAAAATAGTTTGTACTATCTGCGCCCGACGTTTCAGTGTTATAGGCTAAAACAGCAAAAATCAATAAAAGGGTCATTTCAGTTGCTACAGAGACGTCAAATTTAAAATTACTCCGATTTGGATCAAAACGGTGCAAATTATAGATGGAGCTCATAGGATACAACTAAATACCTATAAATGCATTCATGTTACCCAATGTAGGGAGAACCAAAGGTCATCGTCCATGGGCATTCAATGGGCTTACCATGTTTCCCCTACAAAATTATCTGTAATTGCAAGTGCAGTTGATACATGTACATTTCATTCTGAGATTTAGATTGTGAATGTTTTTTGTTTTTTTGATATGAATTTGTTTCACTGCTGTATAATACCCAATGTCATTCTTACATTAAATGTGATGTATGTAGTGAGACCTTTCTCCTATGGCCTCAGCTTTTAAAATGTATACTTTTGCTATAATAAGATGATTCCTTTTGAGTTGAAACAAATAGGCGAAATTGAAGACGCTGGTGGACCAAATTTAGTGTGTGATGCAGAGTCTGCGAGTTTAAAATGCATGGCCCGTTATTTCTTAATATCCTATACAAAATCATTGCCCAAAAAATATCAAACAAATTCTTCCTTTTTCTGTGCGTACCACATAGTCATCGGTGATACCTTGCTTATAACGAATGAAATGAAATAACTCAGGACCCATGTTTATGATTTTAGCTGTTCACTTTAACATGAATTTCCATAGTCTTGCCTCAGGTAAGTGTATTGGTCAATAGGCCCTATTAGTCCACTCAATCTACGGTATGACGTAGACAAAATTGCTACAGAAGGTTTTCTTGCTTTAACTTATTGTACAAACCCTCCCGAACAACATAACAAAAAGGTAGGAAAAAGGAAGCATGGCAAGACATGCTAATTTGCATAAAACCTATGTGCCATTTGTGCCTATAAAATTTTGGTTATTATACAATATATTAAAAGGGACGACCCAATTTGAGTAAATAAAGTTTTCATCTTGATAGAATGGTCTTCACCCCTAAACACCATGTGTAGAGTTTTGCGCTGATATTTCAACCCATTTTCATGTTAGAGCTAAAAACATGATTTTCTTAGCCCTATATGTGTAAAATTGATATCGGTTGACCAAAATCGGGTACATTTTCGCTCATAACTTCCAAACCAAATATCATTTAGCCCTAAGATTTCACAGGGTAAATGAGACAAATAGTAGCTTTCTTCAAATACCAAAATGTTAACCACTTCCGGTAAAATCTTGGAGTATGGGGACGAAGCTATTAGTGATCAGGCCACGGCCCTTTAACTCTTGAGTCTTTCTTGCTGTCCAACATAGGACCGAGGTACTTGAGGTCTAATATTTTTGAGTTGGGTACCGTGTGTAGTTTAGATATGTTGATGATTCTCTTCATCATTGATGTCATGTATTCCATTCCGTCTCTATGGCATTTATATGTAGGCTAACTTTATCTGCAGCATTCTCAAATGATGCTTTGTAGTAGATCTTGCGCAGCACATATTACATCCCCTGTTAGAGCTTCGAAGTCAAGTTCTGTGAGATACTGACTTTGGTGACGTCTAGAATGCTTGGCCACCTTTTTATGCTGCTGCCCTACCTATTACTCATACTATTACCAAATTACCCAGTTTTAAAATGTTCACATACTCAATGACCCCCTTTTTCTTCTTTTCTGTTATCCACTTTTATCACAAGTTTGCATAAAATTATCCAATTTTTTAAAGAATTTGAACATCCAAATTCGAAATTTTCGCAGCCTACGTGCACATTTTTAACAATTTTATAATTTCATGGCAGCAATTTTATAAATTCTTGGCAATTTGAACTCTGGAAAAGAGGCACGTCGTATTTTAACTTCAGGTTTTAACATCATTGGTCCCCTTCTTTAAGGTTCATAGTGGATTTCCCCATTTTTATTCAGCTTGTGTACCGAATTACCCCCGTATATTTTGGGGTACATTTTATGTGAAAGGACCCGGGAAAGGACCCTATCTTCCACCTATCCGAAGCACATATACCCATCACTTCACATAGGGAGTGCCCCCGGCACTAGTTGACCCAATGTGTTTGAATAAATACATCTCTGTTAATAATTTGCTAAATAAATATCTCCCCATCCCGATTGCAGTCTGACAAATCATCTAGAATGCAAAATTAATGATGGCGGTAAAATTGCGGCCATCTTGAATAATGACCATCACTTTCCACTTTCAATATATCAATTGCAGGTACTACACACCTTGCAGGCATAGCCATGTAAAACATGTTCAAATACTAACAGAAAATGGGAAATCTCCCTAAACACGCATTTATGAGCTATATGCCTTTGTCAAACCGTTGTTCAAAATATGTGCGTATACAGCCTTTCTCAAAAAAATGGTACACCAACAAAACCGATTTATTTTCAATATTATTCTCAACATAAGTAGTTTGTTTTGTCATATCACATTAAAGAGAAAATACCAGGCTTTCCCAGGATTTTTTGTTTCATCTCATTTTCTTGTTTTAATTAATCGAGAGAATGAACTCCAGTTTACTGCGGAACACAAAAAAAAATCGAGTTTTGTGTCACTTTCTGGTTGAAGAGTGCAAACTGGTGACGAATTGTTAAATCAAGTTATTACAGCTTAAACAGATAAAACTCTTTAAAAGGGAATTAACTGCAATAGAGGGAAAAAAAAATAAAAAAAAAATAGAAAAACGCTACGTAATGGTGGAAGTTTATGTCCGTAAGTTCTGGCTCTAAGATAAAGTGAATAACATTCGACAACTGTTGTTTGTCAGAACTTAGAAGAGAACCATGAACGTACAAGCAACCTGGTGGAGAGTTTTTATGGTCTTAGAAGTATCATGAAACGTCAATTCCTACCACACTTTGATACTTTGCCTTCCATAATTCACTTTTTTGTGTTTTGATAGTGGAATATTTTTCAACATTTCTTGGATTTGGAGTGTTTATTTTGGTTCAATACATTCCTTCTGGCATGAATTTTAACAGCTACCATTTTCTACTAATTCAAAGTTCCATTCATTGCCGTGCAGTGAATTTTGGTATTGCTTTATTATTTATGAAAAGCAAGATTTTATCATTGAAAACTGATTCATGTTGATTATAAACGTGTGTCGAAACTAGACCTCCTTTTTGTTTTCTTTAAATCTGTGTTTTGTTCTCTTGTCAAGTTGCAATCTTTTGTGAACTTCCAACAGCATGGCATAACTGGGGGAAGCAACTCTGGCCCCTGCATAAAAGGGTGGCACAAAATCGCTTTTGGTATATTGCACTAAATTGATTATATTCTGATGACAAAAAAAGCAAATAATATAAAAAACACCATTGGAAAGCCTGGTCTTTTTTTCTTAATATTATACCAAGTAAGAGTGACTTATTATGGAAATTTCATATTTAACCAATTTTTTTCTGATTGTTAGACCATTTTTTTTGAGACATCCTGTACGTCGCACGTAGGCTAAATAAAAATTAGCATGTCTTGCAAGGTTTCCCTTTTTTTACAGCCTTTTCGATATGTTGTTTGGGATCTCTTTTAACTGCTAGTTACAGTAATAAAACCTTCTGTTGCAATTTTGTCCAGGTGTACCCTAGTATTTTTCATAGATTGAGTGGACTATATCTGCTTCTGGTAGTATGCAATACTTAAAAGTTGACATATATACAGAACTATTGCTGAAATATCATGTGATTATCATATAGTTGCGCCAAGCCTGATTATGACTTAAACTTGTTTTGTATCATAACCATAAACAAGATGTGTGAAAGTTCATACGCAGTGGCAATGATCCATCACTCCGTGGATGTGATCTTGAATACAGTGAAACATCTGGACATCAGGACAAACACTAGTAATCGTGTTTGATCAGCCACTATGTTATTAGTCAAAGCAAATCCATAGTGTGAAATGCCATAAACCTATGGAGAAAAAGGTATCATGTCCTCAAGCGGCTTCCATATTAGATGCAGCTCCTTAAGACTCTGGAGATTGGTTACAGGGTCGTGGCTGTGTGCAAGCCCGGATAGACCCTTGTGTAATTTTTCCTGTTGTAACATTCCATACAACAATTGAAGAAGCGACACGGAAACCTTGAATTCACGGGCCCACACCCCTGAGACTTCAGAACAACTGTCCTAAGTTTTTCTTGAGTGGATCAATCATCGTCTAGATGCTAAGGTCTGTTTGCTGCTAAACTTGTTATTCCATACATTTCGTAAGGTCTCATTGTAGATCTGTATGGAATATGTATATATACCTTAATCCCTAAATGTCATTTTTTGCTGGTTTGGCACTTTCAAATCCGATGCAGAGCCCTGCCTTTTTTTATGGGAAAAGTGCTCCTAGATCTGAACATCGTTTGATCAACAACAAATTACTTGTTATCACTGATGTGAATTGTTTTGATTGACAAACGCCTAGTGGGCTATTACAGAAATTAATCCCACCCCCCCCCCCCCCAAAGATGAACCGGGAAGTCCCACCCTCATCTTCTAAAAAACAAAACGCATGGGAATCCATAGTTAAATCCCAAATGCATGGGGAATTCCATCTTGAAAATCCAAAAAGTGCATGATTCCACATGAAAATCGAAAAAAGCTGTCCATAATTTTTAAACATGTCCAATTTTTTAAAAATACGAGTAGCTAGTGCAAAGATGACCCTGGAAATTCCCATGGCCTTACCTATCCACTGAAAAAAATCCCATTCCCAAAGAATACTATCAACTTAGTAGGCTGACCAAAGTTGACTCTGGGAATTCCCATACCTTTTGCACAGCTACATATACCATTTTTTTCCCATTTCCCCAGAACATCACTCAAGCAGGGTTGACCCCAAGATGACTCTGGGAATTCCATAATGTTGCATCGACACATCCCCATGTTTCCCAGTTCCCACATGAAAACATCACTAAAGAAGGTTGACCAAGATGACTCTGGGAATTCCCAAACCTTTTCATTGACTGAATCACATGTTCCATATCACTTCACTTTAGAAGGAGGACTCTGGGAATTCCCATACCCTTCCGCTGACTGCATTTTCCCATCCCCACATCACTAAGAATAACTGCACAAAGAGTTCTCTGGGAATTCCCATGCCTTCTTGCCTTCTTTACACTGCCTTTGCACACATTGAATACCTCCTTTCCTCAACCTCCCTTCTCCTTCATTCACTTTCCCTCCTCCCCCTCTCTCCTCTCCCTCCCCTCACCACTCCTCCCCCTAATCTCGCCCATCTCTGGCCCCTGCTCTCTGTCTCCTCTCTCTGGGTTTTTTTTTTTCCTCCTACTTCTGGCTATCTTCCCCTTTTTCCCTCTCGTATTCTGCTTTTCTTTCCCTTCCCAATATTCTTTTCTCTCTGCCGCCGCCCCCATATCCCCTCCCTCTTTCCCCTTCCCCTTTCCCTCCCTCACCTCTTCTCTCTCCTCTTTCCTCTCTCCCCCCTTTTCTCTGTTTCTCTGCCCTCCCTTCCTCTCCTGTCCTCTCTCTCCTCTCTCTTCCCTCCCTTCTCTCTTCTCTCTCCCTTCGTGGTGCCTCCTATCGCCCCTCTTCCCTTGCTCTGTCGCTTTCTCCCTCCCTCCGTCCCCTCCTCCCTCCCTCTTCCCCCTCTCTCCGCCCCTCTCACATTCTCTCTCTCCTAGACTCACCCATCTCGTCCTCTCTCTCCCCTCTCTGCTATCACCCCTCACTCTCTCTCTCCTTTTCTCACTTCCTCAAGTTGCGGCGCCCCCATCTCTACCCCTCTCTCGACTTTCCCCTCTATTGCTATCTCCCTTCCCTCATCCCATTTCTTCTGCCTTTTTCTTCCCCTCTCCCATTTCCGATGCCTCTTTTCAATCTCCAATCTCCCTCTCTAATAACACCCTCCCCCTTTCTCCCCTCACTTCTATCACCCCTCACTCTCTCTCTCGTCTCTCCCTTCTCTACTCCTCTAATAGCGCCCCATCTCTAACCCTCCTCACGTTTCCCCTCTATTGCCTTATCTCCCCTCCCCGCCCTCATCTATTCTCCTCCCTTCCCCTCGCCATTTTTGATGCCTCTCTCATCTCCCTCTTTTCCTATCTACCATCTCCTATCTCCCCTCACTTCTACCCTGTCTACATTTCGCTCCACCTTTTCAATCTTAGCACTCCATCTCACTTCTGCCCTCCTCCTCCCCTCCTCTCCATTACGTCCTCCCCTCTCCCTTCCGCATCCTTTTCCCTCCTCTCATCACCATCTCTCGTAATCCAAGCCCCTCGCAGCTATTTCCCCTCCTCTCCTAATCTCGTAACCTCGCCCGTATCTCATTCCACTCTCTCCCTCTCGCTGCTTCCCCCCCGCCCCCCTCTTCACTATCTCTCCTTCCCTCTTTTATATCCGTACACTACTAATCCTTACCCCCCTTCCATTTTTTTTCAACCTCACCTTCCCTCCCCTTCCCTCCCAGGGCTTTCTCTCTCTCTCTTCCTCTCTTCTCCTTTCACTACCCTTCCATATCTCCCCTCGTCCCCCACTCTGACCCCACCCCTTCCCCCGGCTGCCCCTCCCCTTCTCTCTTCGCTCCCCTTTCTCCTTCCCTCACTCTTTCCTCCTCCCTCCACTCTTCTCCTCTCCTCTCGTCGCTTCTCTCTCCTACTTTCTTCTCGCCCCTTCCAATACAATCTTAACTTAACTTGCCCCTTCGCTCTTCATCTCCCCCTTTCTCCTAATTATCCACTTCTCCCCCCTCTCTCGATTTCTCTCCTATAATAAACCCCCTCCCTTCATTGGAATAAGATATTAGGTCCATTATTTCATTTGTTAATTCAATCATTCATGTATCCACTTTTAATTCATCTATTAAATTTATCTTTATGTATGTAAATAAATGTTACTAAATAATAACCTTGTAAATTTCCCATGTTCTACGGAAAGTCCTAGTTTTGGGAGAAGTTTTGAAATTAACTTTAAAATAATGACATTGCAAGTCTATCTACACTAGCAAATAATAGGGCTCACAAATTAACGGGTGCTCTAACAATCGCATTTACTAAATAATACCCTTGTAAATTCCCATGTTCTACTGGAAAGTCAGAGTTATGATTGCTTTATTTAACTTTTAAATAATTAAATTGCAATTATATCTAGCACTAGCAATATATATTGGCTCACAAATACGGTGTCTCGAAACATCGAATGTTCATAATAACCTTGTAAATTCCCATGTTCTACTGGAAATGTTCCATATTGATAAATGCTTTTGAATTAACTTTAAAATCGACATTGAATCATATCTGAAGCCCTAAAAATATATTGTCCCCCAAATAATACGAAACATCAGACCTCAGAAACATCAGACCCTCAGAACCTCGAAACATCAGAACCGCGGAAGTAAATTCATTTCCGGGTCTATGTTTTCGAGTCTGATGTTTCTAGACCACCCTGCGGAGTATAGAAACATCAGACCTCGAAAACAACACCGTGTTTTATGTAATAAATTTCGTGTAAATGGAATAAACCGGACGCGTAATGTAATAAATTTTTGACGTGTTATGTAATAAACGCGTAAGGTAATAAAAATTGACGCGTAATGTAATAAAAACAGGACGCGTAATGTAATAAAATGTTCGGGTAATGTAAGAAAAAAATTTCCGCGTAAATGTAATAAAAAATTATTAACGCGTATGTAATTACATGAACCCCCCCAATATACTTGAATTTCAAAAATAATTTGCAAGGAAATTAAATTTTCTATTTCACCCAACTGAGTTATCCAGGGGTTACTCACGTCGAGCACGAAAACCACCCTGATAGGGCACTTTCAGGAAACTTTATTCCAACGCATATGGCAAGCCATATAAAGGCCATAAAGTATTGCTGTTGCAACGCTGCGAGAAAGTAGCAAAGCGTTGCGACATTTCGGCAACGCGTTGCGACATTTCGCAACGCGTTTTGCGGTTGTCGGCCAATCAAAATCATGAATTTCTGTGACGTATATTTAAAACATAGAACCACAACGCGTTCCCTAGAGATACTTTTTGCACGCCGTTTTTGCAAACCTTCACAAACGCGTTGCGAGATTCAACAAACGCGTTGCAAGCTTTCGCAACGGTTGGCTTAAGGTTAACAGCCATAAGGGACATAACGTATTGCCGCAACGCGGTTTGAGAAAGTCACAGCGCGTTGTGAAATTTCGGCAAAGCGTTGCGACATGTCGCAACGCGGTGCGACATTTCAGCAACGAGTTGCGACATTTCAGCACGCTTTGCGGGTCGGCCAATCAAAATCATGAAGTTCGGTGGGACGTATTTCAAAAAATTAAATCTCACAACGCGTTGCGACCTTCACACGCGTTGCAAAACACTTCACAACGCGTTGCGGCAATACGTTATGACCCTTATTGCCTTCACAACGCGTGGTGAAGTTTGCAAAGAGTTGGTGAAGCTTCGCAAACGCGTTGTGAGGATTGCAACGCGTGTGAAGCCATAAGGGTCATTAAGATGCCGCAAAGCGTTGTGATCTATATTTGGAAATGACGTCCACAGAAATTCATGATTTTGATTGGCGGAAGCCGCAAACCCGTTGCCGAAATGTCGCATCGCGTGGCTACTTTCTCACAAAGGCGTTGCGGCCATACGTTATGACCCTTAGGCTTGTGGACTTCGCAACGCGTTGTAAAGCTCCAAGCGTTGTGAATCTCAGCAACGCGTTGTGAAGGCTTGCAACCGTTGTGAGTTTCCACAACGCGTTGCTAGATACTTTGCAACGCGGTGTGGGTCTATTTTTGAAATACGTCACAGAAATTCATTGATTTGATTGGCCGACACCGCAACGCGGTCTGACATGTACGCAACGCGTGCCGAACGAGAAATGTCGCAAGCGTTGTAACTTTCTCGCAACGCGTTGCGGCAATACGTATGGCCGTTGTGGCTTGCCATTAAAACGCATCCCGGTAGGTACTCTGGTTGTATTGAACTATGTTAACACTCTAGTGTATAGGTCGGTGCATTCCCGTGGTGTATGGGGTGGGAAAGTGGGGTCCATGTGCACCCTTCGACCCCCTCTGAAAACCCTTGCAGGTGGATTTTTTTCAAAACTCTGGTCATTGTGGGGTACATAAACACAACCATACAACATAACGGAAAAAATAAATTCATTTGTTTACCTGATTGAAAATGGCCGTCCAAAAATCGACGGCCATTTATAACGCGCACAAAATGTCCCCCGCCGAAAAAATGGCGGAAAAAAACAAAAAATGGCTCATATAGGACAACATAATTACATTACATTGCCTGCAAGTGAAATACAAATTTTAACACTTAAGGGGCCCAAAACCATGTTGTGAATAGTGACAATAGTGCTTATTATGCGCAATTAGCACCAAAAACGCATGGTTGCATTTTTTTTTCACCAGCCAAATATGCGCACTGATATCAGCATTTGCTAAAATTTTGGGGTAAAAATAATTTATCACACGAAAAACAAAATGCCGGGTCCACATGGATACTCTAAAACTTTACTTATTAGCGAGGCGGCCATAACTAAAATACACGTAACAATCGTGCATTAGTGAGAAAAGCAAGGGATTTGTATATGGTAGATTTGAATATATACCTTCAAATATTGAGATCAGGAGCCACTTCAGTTTTTACTCCTGATGGGTTCTGCAGCCATTTTTCAAAATGGCCGCCAAAAGTTGCTTTTTATGTTATCACATTGCATTACATTTTAAATACCGGTGACATGATGCCTAAAAAATGTTATTTTAATGGTCTGAAATATTAAGAGGACAATTAAATGACAACAAGGTTTATGGAGATAAAAGAGGAATATAAGTGTCAATTAAACATTCATCTTTCAAAATGGTCGCAAAAAGCATTTTATATGGTTATTTAAAGACATCACATACAGCTCATGTTAAAACTACTTTTACTAAGATTTTGGTGATTGCTACGTAACCGTCACAGATATTACTCAAGAGAAATAAAGCCATACTCATGTTTTAGCTGGAACAGCTATTTTTAAATTTGCAACCATATACTGGGGCCAGGCGTTTTGAACTCAACAAACACTAAAAAGGGTGGAGGAGTCACACTTTTCACTATTTGGTTTTTCATTGTCATATCTTTGAAGTGATTTTTTAAGATTATTAATATCTGTATGAAGTTTGGATAAGCTATCTTGATTACCCAAGAGAATGGATGAACAATCCACTCAGCAAGTTAGAGGAGTGGAGGGGCAGTGACTCCATGTACAAACAAACTCTACGGGAAGTTTTGCATCTCCGTTTACAAAAATGTTCACAACTTTGTCAAACAAGGGTGGATTTAAATTATTTGGTACCAAAGAAGCTATCTCTATCAATCATTACTAAATAAAATTCATTTGTATCAATGTCTCAGAAAGTAGATTGAAACTGTGACACAGTGAGACTAAAAAACATTCCCAGTAACTGATATAATGTAGAAAGTCATACAAATGCAGCAAAACGTTCTCCAAAGTTGTCTGAGCAATGTAACTTGGGAAGTATTTATCTTCCACTATAGTCAAGGTTATATTTCTGGAAGGAAATTTGAAGAGGAATCAATATGCAGTTTGTTATTTTTGTTATTGAGGTATGGTTAGAATGTGTGGCTGAAAGTATCTCAAAATTTAGTTGACAAATTTGGGATCACCCTGTACAAAAAATGGGTTACCAAACAATTGTGAAATTACAGTTGTAGTATCAGTTATAGGTCTTAGTTCCAAATAAAAATGATCTGTAATTGAGTTCAATTGATACATTTCATTTTTGAGAGTTCACCTTGTTTATATTCAAGGTCACCCTGTACATTTAAAAATGTTATGTATTGTAGTGAGCTTCTTATGGCCTTGCCCACAGCTTTTAAAGGGTATACTTTTGCTATAATAAGATGATTACTTTTTGATGGTGACACAAAATTGGGGAAATTGAAGAAGCTAGTTTGGACCAAATTTAAGTGTGATGCAAAGTCTGCGAGTTGTAAAACACGACATGGCCTGTTATTTTAATATCTATAACAAACATTGCCACAATATCAAAGTCAAATCTCTTCTTGCGTGTCCGGTGATTTACCTTGTTTAACAAATGAAAATGGATTTAACTCAGGAAAAACCATGTTTTATTGATTATAGCATGGTTTTCATAAACATGTGGAATTTCCACCAGTTCTTAATTCAATGTCTTGCCCAAGGGAAGTGGAGTGGTCAATAGGCCTCTGAAATGTAATCGTGTGATTATCATATAGTTGCGCCACGACAAGCTGATTATGACTCTTAAGAAACTTGTTTTGGATCATAATCCATAAAACAAGATGGGTGTGAAAGTCTCACGCGAGCTAAGTGGCAATGATCCAGCACTCCGCGGATTTGATCTTTGAATACAGTGAAACATCTGAAATTCATGACAAACACCAGTAATAGCCTTTGATCAGCCACTATTTGTATTAGCAAAGCAAAATCCAGTGGAAATGGCCAGAAAATAAGGAAAACACAAATTTGGTATTAATGTCCTCATGGAGGTTTCCATATGCGATGGTAGCTCTTAGACTCTTGGAGATTGGTTACAGGTGGTAGGGAGGGTGCAAGCACTGATAGACCTTGTACAATGCCCACAGGGTCTATTGGGGATCGCACTCTGGACCTCTATTGGATACATTTGAGCTGATTTTAATTATAAAGGGGGTATTTCAGTGAACATTGCATACGAATCCCCATTGTCAGAATCGCAACGGAAACCTTGAAATTCCACGAGGAACAATCCTGAGACTTCTGGAAAAACTACTCTAGTTCTGTGATAAGTCATCGTCTAGATGCTAAGGTCTGCTGCCTGCTAAGACATTTATTCCATACATTTCGTAAGGGTCTCATGTGTAGTTATTGTATGGGATAGGAATATATCCTTAAATCCCTAAATGCAATTTTTGCGGTTTTGCAATTTTCAAAAAAATCACGAGGGGAAGATCCCCTGCCTTGCGTACGCGGGGAAGGTGCTCTTAGATCAAACATCGTTTGTTCAACAACAACAAAAGATTACTTGTTATCAACGAGGTTGAATGTTGTTCCGAGCAAACTCCTATTGAAGGATACTCTCTTTATCTCTCATTCTCTCACAAAAGGAGGCTGCTAGCCGCATGAGTGCATTGTTGCCCATGCTAACATTCTAACCATAGCAAATACTTGTCCAGACTGTAGACACAGATGTTGTTGTCTAGGCCAAAAAAAATTGGTTGTATTGGAGTAACGGGGCCAGTGCAAATAGGGTAGGGCGCAGGCGTGTGATTTTTTTTTAAAAGGCCTTCCTACATCAAATCATCACACAGCTCTTATGTAATGTTTTTATATTTGATACTTTGACTTTATTATTGAAAATCTTAAGAGAATTGCCAAAGTTTACACAGATAACACCAAAAACCAAAAATATTGAGAAATCGTGTAAAAATCAGGTTACTCAACACTGAAAAAGTACGATTTTTACGAACATCCATTAAAAAAATTAGTGTCGGTATACTTTTGTAAGGGCTTTGATTTTCAAAATTAGGGTAGGGCTGGGTTACTCCAATACACAATTTTTTTTTGGCCTTAGCTAGTACAATTTCTATATAGGTTCCAGACTGAACTTCTGTGACTAACATTTGGAACTGGGAAGATTCTTTATTGATACTGTGGTAGCTCAATAACAATATCAGCGGCCTTTGTACCCAATAGCATGACAACTCCTAATAACGCACTTATTAAATAAATTACAAAAGTAAATTGTACAAGGTGAATTAAGTAGGCTATGTTTTTATTCTTTTACTTGGCCTAGATTCCGATGGTACCTTATCCGGACTTGTCTAAAGTTGATCGTACGAGTTTTTTACACAATATTGTAGGGTGATAATGTTGATGACGTCACTACATTCCCGCAAATAGTACCCGAGATGCCCCTTTAATTGGATCCATGCAGGACATTAATGATTTCTTTTATTTGTTTGTAGAAACAATTCAGTGATTTGTTGATTCTGTAATATTACCAGTGCAATATCAGTTGATAGCCACAAGGAGATTTCTTGTTTGTGGGGTAACTATTTTGAGAGTCATCACTGTAACGAGCTTTGTGCTACTACAAGTATGATGGTTTAATGATTATTCATAATTTTTTGAAATTATGATTGTAAAAAATGGCAAAATCTTATTCACAGACGTCACACGCCCTTTAATAGTCACTGAAATACATTGTAACCGTAATTAAATTTATTAGACGTTCAATGTTAGCAAAGAGATCTAGCAGGTTTTTATGCGTATTATAGAGAGTAGTAAAAGGTGGGTGTTTGCTATATCTATAGTAGATTCAACCCATGTGTCACCCATAGAGAAAAGTTTTGGACAGCGTCGATTAGTGGGAGAGGAGCAGAAAAGAAAATCTACATACAAGCCCGATTCACCTGTTTACACGAATGATTCTTTTTTGTGTTCCTTCGTATCCAAACCGGGGCGCTCAAAAGTCGTAACATTAATCCACCTGTTACATTGAATAACCATTGAAGCAAACACAATTAGAAATGTTATGAGAGTTAATGTAGCTACAAAATGCCCCTTCCGTTGACTTGAACCGCTTTTCACGGAGCATGGAATGTATTTTTTCTCTGCTATCGGACAACACGTTTGAATAGATTTAGCTTGGAATTTAATTTCCACCCAATGCACATGCCCCTCATTTAAATGCCTCATTCCTTCGGAAAAGTACTAGAGGTGACACGATGGGTTAAAAAAAAAAAGAATCTACTGTAAGCAAAATATGATCAAAATGGTCATTTCGGCGGCCATCTTGGGAAATGGCCGACAGGACACATATTACAATGGCCTGTTATTGGACACAAACATGTACATGCATTAGCATATTTTTTATGCCTAGTGTAAACTAACATAAGACAAGGCAGGTGTTGAAATATTTGGCAAAAATATCCTAAAATGGTCATTTGGAGGCCATCTTGTGGGAAAAAATGGCCGCGGGACACATGTTGCAATTGCCTGTGATTGGAACAACATTGTAACATGCATTTATCATATTTTTATTATCGCCTAGTATAGGCCCATAATGTAAAAGGCCAGTGATGAATTATTAGCAAAATATGCCAAATGGTCGATTTTGGCGGGCATCTTGGAAAATGGCCGACCGGGACCATATTACAATGGCCTTTGAGTGGACAAACATTGTAACATGCAATTTAGCATATTTTACTGCCTAAAGTATAGACATAAGTAACGGCAGTGTTGGAATATTAACAAAATATGCCTAAAATGGTCATTTTGGTTGGCCATCTTGGAAAATGGCCGACGGGGAAGCAAATTGGCGATGGCTCATAATCTTTGATCTGTTCTTACTAACTTTTCTCTACATCTGGCCAAAATTTTCATGCTTTTATCACCAAATGCACGATAGGTTAGATATGCCGCCTCGCTATATACACTTTCCGCCTTGCTGAAACCCCTTTTCTGGTACCATACATGGTATTATATGTCCAATTGCATTTTTACGCTCCTTTATCATGGCAAAACTAACATCCACCGGGTATATATAGTTAAAGTACAGGATGATCCAAAGTGATGATAAGGGGGATGGCGAGGTTATCAACATGGCGAGTACGATACAGGAATATCACAGGCACTTGATTTTGGTACCAATGGATATATCTAGTGGGTGAAGGGGTTGTTCGTGCACCCCCCTGAAATAAACTTCTAATCAATGTCACTAATAGTCAGAAAAAAATGCGGTAGACACCGATTAGCTATGTTAAAAAATACACAGTGTCCCAACGTACATTTGTTATGCAAATTTTCTGCAAATTAGTATCGCCATTACAGAAAA
Organism: Ophioderma brevispina; assembly: GCA_023653785.1. Taxonomy (NCBI): domain Eukaryota; kingdom Metazoa; phylum Echinodermata; class Ophiuroidea; order Amphilepidida; family Ophiodermatidae; genus Ophioderma; species Ophioderma brevispina. The sequence goes on along the minus strand of JAMKCH010009895.1, from coordinate 15,595 downwards.
ATACAATTTTCGATATATCCACTCAGCCAATAAGTTGAAACATGAACAAATGAGGTGACTGACCTATGTTTCGAGGGTCAAAGAGCAGCTGGACCTTTTGAAAATTACCAGATTCCCCATGATGCCGTAATATGCAAATTAAGGGCGCCATTACAGAAAAATATACAATTTTCGATATATCTCGCCAATACTGTTGATAAAATGAACAAATGAGGTGACTGGACCTATGTGTCGAGGGTCAAGATCATGATGGAACCATTTTGAAAATTACAGATGTTCCCCATGCATGACGTAATATGCAATTAGGGTCCGCCATTACTATAAAGACAATTTTCGAAGTCCAACCAATACTGTTTGTAAATGACAATAGTGACTGGACCTATGTTTCGAGGTCAAAGATCAAGATGGAACCATTGTGAAATACCAGATGTCCCCAGATGCTCGTCGTACGTAATATGGAAATTAGGGTCGCCATTACAGAAAAATACCCATTTCGAGATATCTCAGCCAATACTGTTGATAATGAAACAAATGAGGTGACTGGCCTAGGTTTCGAGGGTCAAATGATCAAGATGGAAAATTTTGAAAAGTACCAGATGCCCCATGATGACCTAATATCATGCAAATTAGGGTCGCCTTAGCTAATATAAAAAATACAATTCGATATATCTCAACCAATAAGTTGATAAATGAACAAATAAGGTGACTGGACCTATGTTTTCAGGGTCAAAGATACAAGATGAAACATTGAAAATTACCAGATGTCCCCAACTAAGTGCATCAAATTTGCATAAAATGATAACGTGGGACACTTTGTGATTTTTTTTAACATAGCTAATCGTGTTTTACGCATTTTTTCTGATATAGTGACATTGATTAGAAGTTTATTTCAGGGGTGTGCACGAACACCCCTTCTACCCACTAACTTATAGCTATGGTCCTCCCCTCTTTCGAAAATGAGTACACAACATTCTAACATTACGTCCACCATGACATAATTCGTATCAGTCGCCCAGTGTAGGGGAAATTAAATTTTTTCACCAACAAAGTTAGGAAAATCCGATTTTCATACAGGTATTTTTTTCTGAACTTGATGGGAAATGACTAGTGTTATGTACTCCATTGTAAAAGTGCTATAATAATTTTTTGAGTCCAGAACATGGAAATATTAATTTTCCACACGATATCCAGTATTTTCATACTCTCCTCAACTCGTGCCATCATAGTGACGCCATTATGGATGTTGGTACTTATTTGATACCAATGGAAGAAAAAAATCTACTGCTCATCCTGGTGGTGCTTAATATTATAGGAATCGGATGTGCATTAAAGACACAAAGACCCCCCCCCTTTCAGGTAGACCTAAGGGTAACAGGAATTGCATGTGGCTGGCATGATCTCGCGTGTTTCCGTCTTTCCCCCACACCGTCTGACCGATTATTGGGTCGCTGGATTTATTCTCCCCTTGATTCCTGGCCGTCGCTCGCCCCATACTTGTGAAGGTAATAAGAGCCTCGGTTTTAAAGACAACTTCGGAAGTTTTACCCGACGCCAAGGGGGGAGAGGTGTAACTTCTTCCTGGCATGGTCTTTAAACACTCAATGGTGTATTTTTGTCATAACACCATAGGTGCCCGGGGGGGGGGTTATGCTACCCAGAATTGTTTGTAGATTTAGATGTCTTTCTCACTCTTTCAAGATTTTCAATGAACCGTTTTCTTGTAATTGCCTAACTTACTAATGCGCTTCTTTTCATAAGCCCGGGCTCCCGGCACCAATAGGAGTGTGTTTTTAAATATATAATTACAAACCCTCTGCCCATAAATATTTTTTTCTGGCTTATTCCGTAGCATGAATAAAATAACCCTTTTATGTGCTGCAAAGGCCATTTCCATCATTGCACAACTTACGCCTTTACTATATAAACCTTGCAAGCACAGACATAGCTAATGCCCCACAAAAATACAACACAATACAAAAAAATGGTAATGATTTGCCAAAATGTAAATTGGTCCTTCTATTTAAACATCAAAACGATGTAAAGCATGTTTGGTGAAACGGTGATGCATTTCGAAAACAATGATTTGCCCTCAATTTCCAGACGATAAACCTGAAAATTTCAACGGTATTAACAACACTCAACAATAAAATATTTGAATTTTTCCATGGGTTCAAAGAAGCGCTATATGGGGTACATATTTTGAGAATGTTTTGGTCTCCATGGTACAATTTCCATTTTCCACCCTGTTATGACGTCTCGTAGACGTCAAAGGTCAGAATAACCTTCCAACACAAATAAATGAGCCTTGTGCCCAAGTGATCTAATTTTATCTAATAAAACATTTTACTATCTTCAATTTGTTTGGTTCAAGAATTTGGTTGGTCCAAACAACATTACATAGTAAGATTACAAACACAATTTATATGAATTGATACTTAATTTCAACAAGAATGTCCACTAATGTCTACAAGAAGCGTGGCAGTTCAACGATTATGTCGTCACAGCGAAGACACCAAAAGGACAGAGATAAGTTCACATAAAAACTCCTCGGTATATATCTTCCTGCGAATTTCTCAGCCATGGAGGAATTTTGGCAGCAGTTCAGACGACAAGGTTGAATAGTTCGACGACACTAAATATTCCACAGTATAATCAGTCCAAGATACTCACCAACGATTTTCATTCTGTCCACAATTTGGAATCCTGTTTTGATTCCCAGCACTTTTGGGCTTCAAAGACGACGTAGAATAATTATAGCACAATGCTCCCGTGGAATTATAAATCCTGACACAAGATCTGCTACTCATGGCAGATTTAAAAACTAGCTTAAATTTTAGCTACTTGTTACTGGTGGGTTGCTGGCCCGAGGACTTTACTCAATCTACAATTATATACTGACTTAACAAAGTTCCCCAAGTCTTAAAATAGTAGTACCAAAGAATCTGCATAAAATTACCTTGCCACTAGCTGACCAATTGGAAATGCACATAAAGTACCATCATCTGAATTACATCAATTCACATATATAACTTTATGGGGAAGTACTATTTTCAACATGTTTTGACTCCAATGCATAAACAAGTTGACTCAGTTCTAAGTTTACATCTTGGGAATTCCCCACTTCCTCTATGTGCAATCTCAAAAAGGTGCACCTTGGACAAACAAACTCAAGAGAATGCCCCTGCTCGCTTGTTAATCATAAACAAAGACCTTTCCGTTGAGAAATCTTTTCTTCAAATAAATTAGAAAATAAAATATCAATCCAAATTTTTGGGTATTAACAACCCATATCTAGAGTAACATCTCTGCTTTCCTTATTGTGAGACGAATCATTTGAAATACCCGGAAATACCTTTCATCTAAAACGAACCACTTGATAGACTGATCTCTTAGATCCAAGATGGCCTCCCAACGGTCCAATGGACATTTGATTTTGGTGACATCAAAATTCTTTAGATGACATGTTCTAAAAATCAGGTTAGAAATTAGTTGTAAGGGGGGGTGACAGGGGAAGCCATGAATATGCTAGTCTAACCCCAGACCTTGCATAATATCTAGCGTACACGGGTGTGAAAGTAACTATTATTCGGCGGAGCATAGTCCGGGCTCCATAGACGATTAACGGAATAAAGCGTGAAGCTAATGTTGCATAAAGAGTCAACTGAATTGAGTGTCTATTCTATACGTGTAGCCGGACTATATTTACTCCTACACATAACGAAAGTTGACCTGTTGGTAGACCATATCAAAACAAAGGAAATTCCCGTCAAAATTGACGAAAAAAAATGATAATTTCTTCTCAATTATGGGTAAATTAGCATTAAGTTGTTCATTGATATTGAGACTATGTTTGGCTATATAGGAACACGAATCATGTTATCTACTTTTGAAGACAATATGCATGCAATGGGGATAACATCGGTGAGGCTAGGAACCGGGGGCACACCAACTTGCGAGGTGACGCGTATTTAAGGCTTGTTAAGACCCCTATTTTCAGCATAGTTGTCACCAAAGGGACCCCATATTTTAGAAAATTTTGCCAAAGTTCACCAAAGATTTTTTTTTTAATTTCGCAAAATTTGCCACCCGAAACCACTGTTTTTGACAAATTGGATGGTGCCAGATATCTCACCCAAAGCCCCCATTGGTTGCATATCATCTGTCGCCGAATGCCCCTATGTTTGAAAGCGCACCGCCTTGAACCCATATCAATTCCAGGGAGTGCCCCCTCGGGGGGGGGGGGCTGCTAGCACTCGCGCACGCGTTATTTTTTTTAGCATAACCACCTCACGAAATAACCTCGTAGCCACCGGCAACGTTCATGGTCGACTGATTGCTATCAAACTTATAAATATTTGTAGTCAGGCCCGTAGCAGGAAATTTGGGGTGGCGGATTTGCCAGAGTGGACCTTTCAGAAGGGTCACAATTTCGGCTTGGCTCGTTGCGCTCGCCGGTTTTCCCAATTGTTTTACCGTCGCCTGAAATTCTGACGAGCGGGTGGGGGAGGGGGTTGCAAGGAAATGGACATCGGCGTTGACAAAAACAAAGAGTATCATAATAGTAATAATGCGTTACTGGTTATTTAGTCGATATCATGCAGCACAACCCTTAAAACGACAGCTTTTAGATTAGACAAGCAGCAAGCTTCAACATGACAAACCGTACCTTCAGCATGATCAATGTATACGCGGAGACCTTTGTTCTTTAGGGGAGTTGCGCACCACCCCCTGTCTACGGCCCCTGGTTTGGTGTAGTTATTAGCAGTGCTATTAAAAAACTATGGATTCAAGTATACAAACAACGCCTTTTTGTCAAATGTTTGTAAACACGGGTATTTCAGTTATACTGCAGATAGAAGGTGTGCTAGTTCGAGTCCCCCTGTTAAACCTTTCTTGATTTAAAATCAGTTTTTTTTTTTAAATATTGTTTTAGAGTAAAGAGAATTAGAATCAACTATAAAATCGGGGTCGTAACAAAAGCATACGTCAGTAATACGTGGTAACTAGGTAAGGTAATAAAATTGCCGCAATAATGTAATAATATTAATTAAATTATGTGCCAATTTTATTACCTTACCTTTTTTTTCACAACACTGAAACGGAACCGGCAAAACCTTTATTACCTTACGCAATCACTTAATCGATTGTGTTACGTTATTTTTCTGTAGTGTAATATCAGACGCGTAATGTTATAAATTCTGCCGCCACGTAACATGTAATAATCGACGTCGTAATAATAATTCCTGCCATTGTAATTAATAAAACTGGTAATTTAATAAAATTTTTTGTTTTTTAATGTAATAATATTTTATTACATACGCGGCAAATTTTATTGCAATACCCGTTTTATTTTAATTACACACCACACACGGCAAATTTACATCACATTACGACGGCGTCAACTTTGTTACATTACGCTTCACTTTTTACGCGAAATATATTGTGTTATGTATTTTCGTTTAATGTAAAAATCGACGCGTAATGTAATATTTTTGCCGTGTTAATGTAATAAAATTGCCTCGTAATGTAATGATTTAATATTATATACTAGTATTATAATACCGCGCAATTTCTATCCGAAATTACAGACCTGGGGTTCTTCGCGCAAATCATTCGAAATAAATCTACGCATACATGTCATTCCTGATAGGTCAACGTTATCCAAGCAGCTGTGTACATGGTTATGAAAGGGTCATATTAATGTAGGACATACGCATGAGTTAGTATACACGTAGCGTATCATGAGGTTCGCGAATGGACCCCCAGGTTTCACATTGGGTACAGTGTGCATTTCCATAGTCGGACTAGTAGGACCTTGTTTAAATAATCGGAATGCCGACTTCGTTTTACATATTTCCCGGAATACAAACCCAGTGCCGGGGTACCAGAACTTTGCCAAATGGGGGGAGGGGGGGGGGGGAGGGGCGGGGCGAGGGGTGCCGAGGCTTTTTTCCTAGGGGTTACTTGGGTCCTTCTCCATAGAAACGTTACAAACGGTCAGTTCAGCTTCTAAGCAGGGGCTCTCCGCGCCCCCCTGGTTTATTTTCCTATTCGACCACTTTCCCACCTCCTCCCCCACCCCCGGTTTTGGTACGTCACGGCTAAGCCCTAACCATAATACCATGGGTACATATGGGCGCCATGCCCCGCGCCCCAACCGTTGCAGACCAAGGAAACAAACCGCTATTAATATTTACTAGGCCTGTCCCCGGGTTTTCGCGATCACCTGGGTTTCGCGATAACCTGGCTAATGACCCCCCCAGGTTTTTTCGCGTTGCCCTTGACCTGGAATGACCTCGGATGACCTCGTCATTGCCTTTACAATTTTGTGTTGGCAATCATCAATAGCCCCTGCCCCCAAGTTTTCGTCTGGTCTAATACACCAAGTTTACCCCATTTGATCTCCGTTGACCTTGAATGACCCCTAATGACTTGTCGTGACCTTTAATTTTTGGGCATCCAAATCGACCCCACCCTTCCAAGTTTCAGTCCATACACCACGTTTTAACCACCCCATTTTGACCCTCATTTGACCTTTGATCCCCTGATTACCTTTAATCCACTAACCATACACACCTCGTCGGTCCGTCTGACGGTCAAAGTCACCCCCACCCACCAAGTTTCAGGAACGTGCGACAAAAAAAAACCCCCTCAGGTCTCCGAGAAACCAACGTTTAAAAACCTCATTTTACCTTGAATGACCCTGATGTTCCGTTGTCGTGACCTTCAAATTTTTTCAGGCAGTCAAAAAACTCGACACGACCCCATCCTCCAAGTTTCAATGGCCAACACCAATGTTTACCCCCTTTTGACCTTCTTTGACCTAATGACCTCCGATGATCTTTGATCCACTAACCATACAAACTCGGTCCTCGGAAGGTCAAGGGGCAACCCACCCACCAAGTTTCAACGGAACGTGCGAACCCCTCGGCTCGATCAATAGGAGCTGCCATTGACCTCTGTTTGCCCGCGAATGGAACCCCCCGAATCACCTTTGCTCACACTAGCCACCAACTCGTTCTTCGTTCGGTCAGGGGCAACCCACCCACCAAGTTTCAGGCCGTGCAACCCTCGTCTCCAAGAAAATAGACTCGGTCATAGACACACAGATAGACAGAAGATCACAGACAGATAACAGACAACCGGTATTAATATATGATAAGGAATAGGTTAAGACATCGTTCGATATGTTTCAGAACCTTAGCTTATCCAAAGGCAAAGACTGGGAAAAGACACTTTGCCAGTTTTTAAAAGGCCAATGCGGATGCGTGCTAGTTATTGTACCCCCTTTGTCCCTTTTCCCCATCCCCAAACACAGGGCTGGGCCGTGGGGTTCACCCAGACATAGCCATCCATTAGTTAAAATTCTAAAATCAAAGGTTGAATAAGGTTTGTAAGGATGAAGGCACCCCCAAGGCTCATGGGCGGTGAGTTTCCTTAGTAAACCAAAATGGACCTAAGTTACACAGCGCCGAAGACATCCCATGATTAAGGTCAAGAATAAATTCGAATCAATAGCTGACTAACACATAAGACGGACGAACCGACGGACACATACACCCCTCACACCAAACAGACCCTCACACCCACATACCACACAGTCGCAGACATTCGCATGGTGGACTGGGCCTGCTATTATGTAATACCTACAAAATGCCATGTTATACATAACGCGTTAATTTTTTCTTACATTACCGTCAATTTTTTTATTACATTACAACAAAATTTTATGACAATTACGCGTCAATTTTTTTTTATTAACATTACGCGTCAATATTTATTACATTATACAGCGTTTTATTACCTAACACGTCAAAATTTATTAGCATTACTACGCGTCGTTATACATTACACACTAAATTATTACAGACACGGTGTAACAACATGTCTTGAAAAACTAAATACTCCAACTTATCCCTCCCGCCCCACAACCTGTTTTGTAAAACGGTTGGCCATGACTTAATGAAGTTTACATACCACTTGTATTCAATTGTTTCTACTAAACTTGCATGCATGGGAAAATGTGTCTTAGTAAGCGAACGTTGACAAAGGTTTTGCCCGTAAGGGAGGACACCTCCCTCCCCACTCCCCGCCATATCGTCCCTTTCTTTTTCGACTGGTCGGCCCCCCCCATCATTTACGGCAGAAAACCAGGGCAAACTCCTCCGTGTCACGGCACGGTGAGGTCTACTTGAATTTCAAACATCAGACCCGGAAGTCAGCATTTCACTTCGGGGAAACCTTTTTGACTTCGAAGTCACATGTTTACTTCCCAGGGTCTGATGTTTCGAGGTCTGATGTTTTCCAGGAACACCCGGGGGGTGTGTCTAGAAACATCAGACCCGAACCTCATACCCGGAAAGTAACTTCAACTTCCGGTCGGGGAAGGTTCTGATGTTCGAGGTCTGATTGTTTCTAGACACCCCCCCCCGGTGTCTAGAAACATCGCCTCGAAACATCAGACCCGGAATAAATGTGGTCTTAAGACTTCGGGCAACGCAAATCCACTATCCCGGGTCTGAATGTCTGTTTGTTCGAGGTTGATGGTTTCTATACATCCCTCCCCCGGTGTGTTCCCCTAGACATCATCAGTATATAAGGAACCAATCCCTTAGAAATGGGGTTTATCCCGTTTCTAAACCAAATGAACCATTAAAATACGAATCAGGGGTTTTCGAGTCCTCATCCAAACTTTCCGATCAAACCAAATCCGAATCCCCCCCCCCCCCCCCCCGATTTGGTGCAGTCCCTTTTGGGGCCAGCATGACCTAATCATATTTGCGTATGGGGATTTCCCGTAGGGCCTGTCGTGTTTGGGAACTTCCCATAAGGCCACCATTTCACGGTTGTCCATCTTTGGGTTTTTGGAATTTCCATAAAGGCCAGCCATTTCACGGTTGTTCATCTGTTTTGGGGAATTCCCACATGAGATAGCCATTTCACGATGTCATCTTTTTGGGTGTTTAGGGATTTCCATAAAGGCCAGCCATTTTACGCTTGTCAACTTTGGGGTTTTGGGAATTCCATAAGGGCCAGCCATTTCACGTTGTCATCTTGGGGTTTTGGGGAATTCCAATACGGGGCCAGCCATTTCACATTCACGTCATCTCTGGGTGTTTGGGAATTCCCATAAGGGTAAGGTATTTTCACAGATGTCATATTTGGTATTTGGGAATTCCCATAAAAAACAGCTATTTCAAACATGTCATTTTGTTTAGGAAATTCAGTCTTTAAAAGTATAATTTTTTACCTTTTTGTTCCCCTTTGTCAGAAACACCCAAAGATGACATGCCGAAAAAATGCTGTGGGAATTCCCACACTGATTTGTCAAAACAGCTTGGGAATTCCCACACTAATTTGTAAAAACAGCTTGGGAATTCCCATAGTCATTTTGAATTTTGAAATTGTCATCTTTGGGGGGGGGGGTGTGGATAATTTCTGGAATAGCCCATTGGAGCATACTGTCTCCCTCTTCTCATTCTCTCACAAAGAGGCAGATAGCCACATGATGTTGCATTGTAGCCCATGCTACACATCATAACCATAGCAAAATACTCGTCCATACTGTAGATACTGATGTTGTTGTCTTAGCTATAGTAGATTTCAAAATAAGTGAGACCTCATTAAAAGTTTTAGGTCTGTCCATTCACCGTGAGAGGTAAGAGGAAATATTTTAATGGCCACATGTAGAAAAGTTTATGGTACTCATACAATGTATAGTAATGTAACTGGTATACAAATCTTGACATAAAATGCATCGTTTCACATCTAAGACAGCTTGGATGTTTCACTTGAAGTACCAGGATGAAAACACCAGCAAATATTTCACTAAATGTTATTTGAACATAACTTACCTTTGACACTACAAAATATCATTCTTTATCACAGTACTGGAGAAATAATGCATTCTTATATCAATGCACACGTAACACAACTAAGTTTTTATTTTGCCATAAAAAGTGGGCCAAACTTGTATAAGAGATTAGCACAAAGCGGATTTAGCAAGTCCTTCTATCATTAACAGACCATTGTAGAACTGAATGCATCAGTTTCCAGTAAGCCGATTCTGTAAAGTAACCTTGTACCATGGACACAACATGTTTTGTGATGGCAACAAAGGCCTAGTCTCAACATGCCCGGGGATTGAACCGTCACCCCTTTGGATTTATGTATGGAGTCGAGTCTCACGTAATTTGAAATCTACTATAGCATTTGTAACTGGGAAGATTTTTTTGATACTTGGTAGCTTATATAATACCACGCGGCCTTTGAACCAATAAAGCATGACAACTCCTAATAACGCACTTAATAAGTAAATACAAAAGAAATCGTCAGGTGAATAAAGTAGTCTATGTTTTATTCATTACTTGGGTTTAAATTCCCGATGGTACAGAATTATCCTGAATTGTATAAAGTGATACGAGTTTTACACAATTTTGTAGGTGATGTTGATGAACGTCGACTGCATTCCGGCAAATAGTCGAGATGCTTTAACTAGTATCTATGCAGGACATTGAGGATTTTCCTTAATCTGTTGTTAAGAAACAATTCAGTGATTCTGTAATATTACCATGCAATATCAGTTGATAGCCACAAGATTTATTTCTTATTTCTGGGTAACTTAGTTTGCGATTCATCACTTTAATGAGCTTTGTGCGACTACAATGCATGATGTTTATGATTATCATCAAATTTTGAAATTACGATTGCAAAAATGGCAAAGTCTTATTCAAAATACATCGTAACTTAATTAAAGTATGAGACTATTAATGTAGCAGATATCTAGCAGGTTTTTATGCGTAGTATAGAGAGTAGTAAAAGGTGGGTGTTGCTATATTAGCAAAATGTCTAGAATGGTCATTTCGGCGGCCATCTTGGAAAATGGCTGACAGGGACACATATTGCAATGGCCTGTGATTGGACAAACATCGTAAAATGCATTTAGCATATTTTTATGCCTAGTATAGACATAAATAAAAGACAGGTGTTGAAATATTAGCAAAATATGCCTAAAATGCTCATTTTGGCGGCCATCTTAGAAAATGGCCGATGGAGATGCAAATTGCGATGGCTCATGATCTTGATCTGTTCGTACTACTTTTCTCTACATCTGTGCCAACTTTCATGCTTTTATCACAAAATGCATGATAGGTTAGCTATGCCGCCTTGCTATACCACATGTGTAGTGATTTGACCTGAATGACCCCTCATGACCTTGCAATGACCTTCAAATTTTTTGGTACTGAATGTTGACAACACCCACCGATTTTCATCCTCCTACCACATGTTTAGTGATTTGACCTTGAATGATCCCACATGACCTTGAAATGACCTTCAAATTTTTTGGTACTGAATGTTGACCACACCCACCATTTTTCATCCTCCTACCACATGTTTACTGATTTGACCTTGACCACATTTGACCTTAGACCCATGCCACATGACCCACTTTGTATCCCACCCACCACCTACTTGTGATACATCTATGTTGCGAAGATGGACATCCACACTTGCTTAGTTCCAAAGATATCGCGTGGGACGCACACACGGACGGCTAGCATTTCTATAGTCCCCCTTCGCCAAAAAATGTTGGCGGGGGACCAATTATGAATTGTTAATTTGTGGATACAGTGGTTGACATCATTACAAGTATTCATGGGAGTCACTTTGAGGTACAATACAGAGTTGTATAAACAAGTTTAAGAGATACACTTGCAATGGGAGAATTGCTGATATTGTTTGAAGTTGTAAGTGAAAACTAGGTACAGTGTATTTAACAGGTGTCAGTAATTAATGTTACAGGAAAATAACGAAATAGTAAGTGTTAATACTGAATAATATAAAAGATATAGAAATTAAGTGTAAAAATTTGGCCTATTTATTCCCAACTTCGTGATTCACTTTAAGCTAGCTGTGTAGGTTTTTAAAAAAAGGAAGAAAAAAGGGGGAAAATAATTATAATAAAAAAATAACCGCACATCTTTCCTGATAACAAACAGCTCAAACAAGAACAAAAGTAAATAACACAATAAAAAAATCAAACTTCTTTTAACCGATTCGAACCCTGGACCAACCGGGGGAACATGTGCGCAGCTACCTTAGACTGCTGTGCCACTAAGGAACTTGCAATTCAAAATTGTAATTCGCTCATTTGGTCACAAGCGGATGGAAGACAGATCGAGGTCACAATTGACACGACCACTAATAGCCAGAGAAGGTAGCCTAATATTTACCGAGAATAAAAGCAAGCTAAATTACTCATACACTATACATCATGAACTGTTTTTTCCTATAGCCTATAAATGAATAAAACATTGCAAATCTCTAATGTTTAATTTCACCATCAGTGAAAAATCATACAGGCCTTTTATTTCCGCAAATAGTGTACACATCACGACGAAAACAAAACACCTTAGCCTAACTTGCTATCACGCCCTCTATAATTACTCACTTTGGCTCAATGCGCCGTACGTTGAAGGTCAAAGAAAACCTATACAGTGTTTTCCGCACGCTAAAAGTAATGAAAAAGTTCATAATTTGTAAATACACGTCTTGAATTTTTGGAAATCTGTAATTTGGATGCTTATTGTATTCATTATTGTATACTGCATACACTGTATATCATTCTTCTTTTGTTTAAACACTATACTTCGATTATGTTATTGTATTGTCTTTAATGTATAATCATGGAAGATGAGGTGTGAATAAAATAATGTCTAATGTCTAAATAATGTCTAATGTCTAAACAATTGACTAGGGTTCCCACAACTAATAATGAGACTAATTCCACAATTTCTGTGTACATAAAATCATCACTGTGGACAATTGCAGTTCAAGCTAGCAAACCTTTCGAGGAAATGTAATAATTTGTATTACAAATAACACTAATTTAAAAGTTTTGAGTTATGAATTAAATTAGTGTAAAATTAACAAGCAAGGTTGTTTGATCAGAATTTCAATTTATTAGCCCATAATCATCCAGAAAACTATCATCGTTGAAAAACTTAGCTCAACGACTTAAGCATTTGCTTTGGCCAATTCGTATTTTTTATTATTAAAATAGAGATTGTAATTATGGCGCTTTCTCAGTCAATTTAGATATTTACAAAAGAAATCAACATCCCACCGGCATCTACCTTCATGGCGCGATGGCTCACGGTTTCGGCTGACATATTCATACGGTGATAAGCAATTCTTGGTTGTGAAATGAAAATGTAATATATATCTGAGTTTTGTAATGTATCATGTGTGTAGCATTAGTCCGTAAATGTAAAACAAAAAAAATGTAAGAGGGTAAAAGGACATCATAGTCCATAATGACTGCCTAATTGTCAAGTTAATCCAAAAAGACTTATGTCAAAGTTGACTTCACTCAACTGATGAAAACAAGGACTGGGGTCAACTCATTAGTAGAACTCAATAAAATTATTTGCTGCATCTACTAAAAAAATAAGTGCACTTGGGTTGCACTTTCATACAGTATTTACTTATGTGTAACATTTTTTATGTTATCCTTTATCATGTATAATTATCACTAAACATTATCAACTTAACAAAAATAGTCCAGAGGGTGCCCATTTTGACTAACTTGCGCACATGCAAGTAATTGAGTTCCAGCAACATGCCTAATATTCAGACTAACTGAAAAAAGAAAACAAATTGTATATAATTGCCCTCCTTATACCCCACCCCGTCGCCTCAGAAAGTCAAGCTTCCAATGATAACTTCATATCTTACTGATATAGACAGTTCAAAAGAAATTGTTTCAAACATTGCTTATAAAATACATTTCTTAGCACTTAAGTGCCCAAGGGGGGGGGGGGGCATAGTACCCAACATTGAATTTTTTTCCGATTTCTCGGTTACGCAATCAAATTTTTCACGGAGTTTTTGCTAATTGTCTGGTTTATGAATACGCTTCTCCTGATACTAAAAAAAATAAATCTGCCCACGGCTTCATTAGAATAATTAGGTTGGGTCCCTGGACCCCCCCCCCGTACTAACAGAAGTGAAAAAAACCAAGATATTTTACTAATTAAAAAATTAAATTAAATCGTGTGATTTATTTATTTAGATATATACCTTAGGAGGCAATTAATTAACAATTAATACTACTTAAATCAAATAACCTTTTTATATGCTGATAGCATCAATTTTCATTTTGTCATGACCGAGCTCTTAACTGTGTAAGTCTATGGGAAAACAAAGGTGATTTTGAAGTTTCTGAGAAAAATACAAGATGGTGTAAATTTGGCTATATTATGCAATGATTATTTTAAATGGTTATTCTAGAGTAGATATAATGAATTATTTTGGTTCAAAACCTTATACTGTAGTTACTGAGGATGGAAATGTGCGAGAGAGTCACAATTTCAATTGGCCATAGGTCATAGGTCAAAGTTCGGATTTTCATTTTTATTGTGGGTATGTGGTTCTTACGTGACCCACATTTACCTGTGTTAGCGTCATGATCAAACTCATATGGGAAAGTGGTTATCTGGGTTTGGTCCCTAGGAACTCCTCCTTGGGCACTGACGGAAGTTTTTTTTTAGCTTGGGGACTTAATGTTAAGGTTTTATAACATGACAACGAGGCAAAAACAGAACACCTCAATTAAACAAAAGAAGAAGAAAATATAACATTAGAAAAAGATCAAATAACGAAACATAAAAAAAAGAAATAACGATGTAAGACACGTGTCCAAACGGCTAACACCTTCTTCTATTGCTTCGATGATAACCCGCAATCTTCAGTCTCGCAGGTTTCACATTCTCTTCCGAATTGATGGCTTCCTCCGCGTTTTTTCCACTTGCCGCACCTATCACAAATAAAAAATCATGTGACATAAAGCATAATTTTTGGAAGAGCGCTCCCAATTTTAAAAAAATGACATTTTTTGCACATTTGCATTTGGCAATTGCTAGTAAACTATACCATGTGAATTTTAGAAAGCTCGAAAATATATATGTGTGGTAAAAGAACAAATTTGGTAAATTATGAAATAATTATATCGGAGATCCCGATGATAATTCAACAGCTCCTGGAAACGGTCCCCTTTCAATATTAAATACTTGGCAAAAGCGCCATGTACGTATCTATACCTCATCCGTTAGTTGTTCCATTGGTTCTGGCCATGTCATTTTCAGGTCATTTTCGTGAAGTGGCACTTTTAATAGTGGCGGCCAAGTTTGGAGCTTCCAGCTCCGCCGTAAATTAATCAGTCCTGTGATCTCAATTCTAATTACAAAATCGTTGTTTTAAATGAAAAACTACTGCACATGTTAGTATTACTAGACAATTACCAACACACGTATGGGCACAATTCTGCAATTTTGAAAATTGTGGTCGCTCATCAAAAAGTGCTATTACTGCTTTAAGGGTGAAAGAAGAATGTGTCAGTCACTACAGCAAGAAAGCAATGCATTATTGGAACGACTAACTCTTAAAAAGATAGCAGTTTAAAGCGATTTCCTTTGTTCGGTTTTTTTTTTATTCATCCAAAGTTACCGCCCATGCTATTTTCTAGGCCTAATATGAAACCATATAAAACCACGCTCACCCGAGCACGCATATGGGATTCATTTTAGGACTTTTT
>JAMKCH010009894.1:0-63662 GCA_023653785.1 Ophioderma brevispina | reverse complement strand
TTGACAGTATTTTTTTTATACAGTGTAGCTATACTGTAGTAGCTATTGGTCACCTATCAATAGATATCTACTGTAGATAGCAATTGATAGGTTTATTACTAGCTATCTACAGTAAATAGCTATTGATAGGTCTATTAATAAAGCTATCTACTGCTAGATGCAATCGGTAGGTCTATTAATATTCATTAGTGTAGCAAGATATGATAGCCCTATAATAGTCATCGACTGTAGAATAGCAATTGATAGGCTGTTAATAGCTATCTGCCGTAGATAGCAATTGATAGGTGTATTATTAATAGCTCTCTACTGTAGAAGCAATTGAAAGAGGTCTATCAATAGCTATACGGCGATAGCAATTGACAGGTAAATACCTAATATTCTTGCGTCGTAGATCACGGGGGGAGGTATTTATTTTTATTATTATTTTAAACCTCTTGAAAAGTGATGCTAGGGAATATATATATATATATATCTATAGCAATCAATCAATTTATGTCCAGATATACAAGAAAATATATCAAATAACATTAAAACATACTATATACATAACAGACATTGCAATATGGAAGATAAGTCCAAAAGGCCAATTAAGGCCCGACAAGGAACTCCCTGAAAAAAAAAACACAGAAAAAGTTTCAAAATCATAAATACACATTAAAAAAGAAAATCATACACGACTGAATAACAGACAAAGGCCGGTGATCGTGACAAACTAATATAGTTAGAAACGTTCAATTATATTTTGCGAGAAATTGTTGCTTCAGTGAAAACGGAAATGTTTTACGGACTTAGATTGTTTTATTTATTTTTCGAAACGAAATTCACAAAGACATGGGGCCGTTTGTTCGAAGACATGGTCAGAAAAAGGTTCTTTTATTCTTGTTAAATTGCGATCATTTACATGTCTGTTGAAAGTCATGGATGTCAGAAACGTTTTCTTATAAATAAGTTATCAAATTGCATTAGGTAATCCATTTCCTTGAATATTTGAAACATTAAATTACACCTAGTTCGAGAGGGGAAATGTCTTCAAAAATAGAGAAATTGTATTTTGCAAATAAAGTTGGGACTGGCTTTGTAGACTGTTAGAAAATGTTCTTATGACCATTTTTGGAGTTTGCACAGTTATTTAAGTAGATACCACATGTATTGCCCCATATAAGTATCCATCCTTGAGAGATATAAGGCAAAACATAATGAAATTCAAGAGTATGTATCCACGATCAGGAATAGATGTTTTCGTTTGTCATGATTTCCAATATTATCGCAATGTTTTGGAAACGCAAATCGTCTGATGTGTCCAGGTAAGGTTTTCTTTCATCTATTAAGACAACTAGAAAGTGGTAGATGTTCAATCTTTCCAATAGAGGTTGGCCTTTTTTAATCGATTGGCTAGTACCAAAGAATCGAACAGGTGTCCTATACCGTGCAGTCCATTCAATTTAATGTTGCGTGCAACCTTGGGAATAATCATGTTTTTGTATACAATAAACAGGGGCAATAACAGCAGTTTATGATGATCCTGTTGAACAAGTTCAGCATACGGTTGATGACGACAAGGCACAACCTCTATATTGTATATTCTGATTTGACATTCAAATCTGTGTTACTTCATTGACGTCATGTTAGGCTGTGTGCCAAATACCATGTAATTAGTTTGCTTGCGTTAACTGATAATTTGTTGCTTTGAACCCATGCTTACTTAATTCAATTCAGCATTAACAACACTTATACAGTACTATCGAGGTTTTAATGCGAGTATAGATTTGTGCGTTTTCATCGGCAAAAATATAAAATCAAGAACGTGAGAAGTTTTGGTTTTATCATTAACATATAGTATATATAAAAGAGTGACCCCGTATCGATCTTGCGGAACACACAAACAATATTTAAATCCGGAATCGTACGAAGTATAAGAAACGTATTGTTTCGATTACTACGAATTTCTAAACCATCGAGTACAATTACACGAAATCCTAATGTTCTAATCCACTAAGAAGTATATTGTGATCGATGGTATCGAAAGCTTCGATAAATCTAAAAATATACCAATGGTTGTTTCATTTCTTTCCACTGCAGTCTTTATTTTATCACCAATGCAATAATGGCCATATAGGTAGAAATATTGGACCGAAAACCAAATTGCATATCATTAAGGATTTCATGGGTGGTTTAATATAGTCAATACAGCTATCAAATACAAGTCTTTCTAGTATTTTCGAAAAACATGTTAAAAGAGACACGGGCGATAATTTGAGAACAATTTCAACATCTTGTTTCTTATACAATTGTATTAAATTAGCTATTTTGAGCTTTCAGGAAGACCAGTCGATGAAGATTTAAATATATATTCTGTAAGCGAGTAGTAGAGTAATTAAGTAGTCAGTAACTATTTCTTTGGCAACTTGCTTATTATGAGATTACCAAGGTTATCATTACCAGCAATCTTGTTTTGATTGAATTCTCAATTATCTTAGTAATATCCATTTCAACAATTGGTTCTGTACATACTACAATGTTTAATCTCAGGTAATCCAAATAGTTTTTACCCTATTTTTATATGGGATGCGAGCTTTGGACCAACTATTTACAAAGAAATCAGTGAAATGAGTAGAAATATCTACAGATTTGTTATGAAAAAGTTGCCTTGTCATATTAAACTTGCTCTGCAAGATGTTTTTCCCTCAGACCAGAATATTCATTTATCGGTTTCCACGTTTGTTTCATATTATTTTGCTATTTTCAAATTTAAGAAACAACGTGTTTCCTCTTGCTTTACGAATAAGAATATTTAAAAACATTCTGTATGTTTTAAATTTTGATCTTGGTATACTTGGCGAGTTAAGGCTCTTTATACAAATGGTTTTTCTATGATAATTTTTAAAAACTGTGTAATCCAGGGTGATATCGGTTATTTCTTTTTGGTATGAGTACATAGTTTTAGGGAACACATATTGTACAGTGCATATTAAAGGTTTTCAATAAATGTATTATAATCAATCTGCACTAGTGTTATCGAGGATTCCTGAAACTCAAAATCTGCTAACCTCTGTTTGAATTTCGAAATATTGGTATCACTTGGATTCTCTATTATATATAAACCCTTAGTCTTATCGGCAGCTGAGTTAAATTATTACGAGTTGTTTAGGATTAGTTGGCATATGATCACGTTCTCTCAGTAACAAACCCATATTGTTGATTTATAATATTTTCATCATTCGTCAAAATATTGTCAATAATTGTCGCAGAGTTAGTTCAGTAATTCTTGTTGTGAATTGGAATAAATAGTTTCCAGAATCGTGGGTGGGTTATGCTACCGACTGTCAGAAGATCAATGTGAAATCGCCCTAATGTAGATTTGCTTTTTCTCAGCGTTAGTTTATTAAGAACAGGATAATACCGGTTATTAAAGTTTTCGTCAGTATGTGCTCTATAAAACCGTTCCGACTACAAACATTTTTCGCATTGTTACATCAATTTCATAAAACAGGCTTCATACTTTGATTTCGCCTGGCGGCCTTTTTTTGTTTATAACTTTATTTTCAGAAATATACATACATAGCACCTTTCCCCGACCAATTCTGTTCGTATACTCAATATTATACCCCGGAAAGATTTTGAAATAGTTATTGGGTTTCTTTTTTTTAATGGGTTTCGGATAAGGACCATAATGCTAAAATCACAATTCAGTTGTTTTAAGGCAATATTTAATTTATCGAAATTTTTTGAAAGCTTATTTGTTGGCATTTTAAAAAAAATTAAAATCTTACACAGCTTGCTTGAGTCTAGACCAAAACTGTTAGAAGTGAGATATGAGCATTCGTGAATGTTATCATTGTATTGTGTATTACATCACTATAATTTGTGGGTAGAATTACAATAAATCTTAATGGGTTTTATTAAAAACTCATTTTGTCGTATTTTTTAAAGTCCATCACTTTACATTAAAATGTGGGGACTCATTTAGATCAGTTACATCATCATCTCATAGAGTCATGTCTTGATTACAGTGATGGGGCACATCCATTCTATGGATTTCTGCCATTTGTACACGTTTAGGTATTTTGATTTCATACATTCTCAGAATATATCCATTAAATGTTTGCATGAGTAGTCTTTTGAACATTGTTTTGATCCATTTGGAGAACAACACACATAAATTGCAACTTTTTAACAGCCTTTCACAAAAAAATACAAAAATATATCCCACAAAAGCAATTAAAAAATGATCAATGATAAAAACTGTAAAAATACTGAAATCAAAAATTGCAGAAACCTACAATGCGAACATACCTAAAGCCTAGCGAATATAAGATATAATAAATCGCCCGATGGACCGTACTAAGTAACCATATTTTGAAACAGTTGTGAACTTTGGGGATAGTCCCAATTTACTTGATTCATTTGATGACTACTACTTGAAATACGACGTAAGTAATGCCTGTAGACGTTTTTATAGACGACTAGTCCTTTGTGAGGCAAGGGAGGGAGCATCCAAATATTAAGGGAACAAAGGCACGGTTATATATCGACGGATGGCTTTATAAATTGCAAAAACAGTAAGAGATTACTATTAAACTGAATGGTCCCAACAGTCATAGATAATTTGATATTCTTAAACAAGCTCATAAGTCGTTGCGTTGAAGTATTAATCGGGATGATATTAAATGGCTTATTATAAGTAAGGCCTACTCCATCTCACACTGTAACAAAGATTATTACAACCGGCGACTGTCATTTGCAATCTTTTTACAATGTCTTATACGTTTGGACATTTGTTTAATATTCAAATTATTGGGGGTGTATTTTAGGTATGAAGAGATGGCAATATATGCTGTTTTAATGTTTTGAGTTAGGGATAGCTAAATCAACCAAAGTTCTCTGAAAAAAAGGAGGAGGATCGCAGGGCCTGGAAGAATGCAATCGACCCAAGTGGCAGTTCTTGGCACCATCGGTAATCTTTGGTCGATAGCTTCCGAGCTAATGTACACAGCCCTTATATGAATCTCTTGTTGATAGCTCTTAAATATCTCCGTATAATAGCTCTTGAGATCTATATACCACTTGATCCTCAAAATGGGCGATAGACAAATAAGTGTCACGGAGGCGTTTTGTTTGCTAATTAAATTATTTTATAAATTGGCAGGGGCGATAAAATTATTCGAATTATTATCTATCGTATTAGGCAGTATAATTCTCGATGATATGGGTAGATAGCGCATGATAAATCTACGGCATATATTCTTAAAGGTTTGCAAAAGAGATTCAGGTATTCAGAATGAATGTACAGAGAATTCATAGTAATTAGAAATTGTTAAACGTGAAAATAAAAGCTGAAATTTCGTTTCATCAAACATAAGCTGGAATTTAGATTTGCTTCAATACAATAAGAAATTTTTACATTTTGTCCAAGAAGAAGAAGGAAACAATGTAAGCTTTCAGATTGGATGTTTACTAGATTGAAATAGCGAAAGTTTAGAATTCAGAATCTGGATGTTCTGATGGAAAACTATTTTCTTGAGCTTGGCGGACCTGGATTTAAAGGCACGCCCGAGATGGGAGATTTACAGATTTATAGCGGATCATTATCATAAACCCTAATGCATTATAATTGAGACATCACTAGAGTTATTACTGAATCTGGCCCCAAAATACCTACACTGAAAACAAGTGAGTTAAATGACTTATTTCGAGTATATAAAGATAAATGATTGCATTGGAGCAAAAATAGTAAGGGGATATGTTGGAATAAGCAATTATCTGAACTCGCTTGACTGTACCTTTAAAAAAGTCAAATGGGCCGCTGCAAGTGCTAGAGTCGAGAGCTTTCTACCGTAGACCTAGCTCTCCTATAATTTAGGGATTCTACTTAAAACTATCCGCCGGAAGAGATATCAAACATAATATCAAGGTAGAGCTGGGAATGTGTTAGAGATGGAAAAAACACGAAAAACAACTACAAGAGTTATAGTCTGCTTTATCTGTCAGTGAAAAAGCCTAATGTCGATGGTACGAATTAAATGTGGAGGGGATGTGTTGATCAAACTAAAAAGCGTGTTAAACAGCTGATGCTAAACTGTGATTCAACAGAGTTAAGATGCTTTTACCCATTGGACGAACTTTTGTATAGAATTTAAAAGGCTATACCAGATTCAATTGCAAGATTGTAGTAGTTTGAGACACGCTAGCGATTCTTGTGTCTTGGTGTCAATCAAGAACGGATTAAGTGCTTCAGAACATCAAGGCTGGGTGAAGAGGAGGATAGGCCACGTAGATATTGTGAGTTTGTTATGACTGACAAAACTCTAATACCTCTATAGATACATGATTGGACCATTGGATCATGTCCTGGACCAAGACGAATAAATGTCAACGTATCAGATTTTTAATATTCCTTATGAGGTAAAAGAACTTTGGTTAGTCATAATTCTCTTCATTATATGTTCGTATGTGATGCTCATCAGAGTTGTTCAAGTGTAGTGTTTTGGAATGATGCAAGGCATTTGACTGTAAAAGTTCTGCTTCGTGAGAACGGGCATTTTTAATGTGGCGTAATCTGAGCCGGGATCGGAATCGAATTTTATTTGTAGGATTGGGTAACGCCATACAGCCTATCAGAAACACATAGACGATGTTGCGGGCTCCGTCGACGGTTACTCAACAATAGGCTTCTTTGAGGCGCCTCAGCTAATTGAAAAGAAGCCTTATTGTATGGTACGGACGGACGGAGCCGCAACACGCTAATGGAATCTCGACACGCCCCGAAACTTTATGAATGACAGGATTAAAAAACCACTATAGTAAGTAGGACAGGTCCGCATGTAGACATATTTTTTTACGTGTGTATAGAATGCATGAAACGCTATAACTGTGGATTTCAAGAAATTTCATATATATTAGAATAAAATAGATTGTATTCAGAACTGCAAATTATCAAAATTTTTATTGATAAATCTTTGTCTTTTAAAATGCACAAAACTCTTATATACAATTATCAAATTACGTAATGCTAAGGCCACAAAAAAAAAAAACGAAGAAAGAAAGGTTTGTCTCGGCTTCATTTAGTAAAACGTAGCGCTATGCGTTACGGGGGCGAAATCCTTTGATTTATTTTTAGACCAGTTTTTTCTTGGCCAAAATTTCACCCTTTTTTCTCTGATCAGTACAAAAAAGGTTGTAACTTGAAAAACTTAAAAAAGAAATGTGAATGAGAGCGGGAAGCTGAGAAAACTTTCTTTTTTCTTCTAAAATTATACTTCTCTTTAGATGTAAACTCAAGCTGCAGTTATACATAGTGAATCAAACAAAAATGGGCTGAAAAAAACACAATTTGACCTGACCTATTTCTAACTGTGGACGCAGTTCATGTTTTATGATCTGTATATTTTCGAATTTTTATGCTGAAAAAATGAATTTGGTGAAGAAATGAGGTAGATATGAAAGATTTTCGCGGCTGATCCATTTTTACCCCATTCCAGTGGGATTTACACAGTTGAGCTGGGTTTCAGTTCCATTATTTTGTCTGAATATGGTGACAAATCTTTCTGAATCAGCCGTGAAAATCTTTCATAACTACCTCATTTCTTCACCAAATTACGTCTTTTTTTCAGCATAGAAAGTCAAAAATATGCAGACCATGAAAACATCAACTGCGTCACAGTTGTGTAAACAGGTCAGGGTCAAATTTTGTGTTTTTTCATGCACAATTTTTTTTAATTCACTCTGTATGTAGGTGTATATCCTTTTTCAATTATACGTCAAATGTTAAAGGTGCAACAAGCGATTTCGCATAACAGGTGTCCCTAAAAGTATCCAAGTTCTGATTTTTGCACAAATGTAAAGTTTCTATCAAAAATATCCTCATGTGAAATGATTAAGCTGAGAATCATTTCTTTCGTACAAAAATTGTGAAATTTCTATTTTACTATAGGAGCAAATACTAAATTCAGCCTAGTCTATGTTTTATATTGAAATTAAGCAGATCAAAATTGCCTTTTGTTTTCACTTTCAAGGCATTTCTGTAACCAAAGACAAGGTAAGAAATCTGTTGGGGTCTTATCTATATGAAAGCAATACATATGACACAATCATGGATGCCCAAAAATCTCTCGTTGCACCTTTAAAAAATACTGCAAGTAAACTAGCGTCATCCCCTGGCAAGATGGTAGTATGGAACATGACATCAGATAACCTCTGACCTTGGTCCATGACCTTTGACATCATGCACATATGAGGGAACCCTTATTGCACCTTAACCCCAAGTCTGGTTTCAATCGGACTTCAACTTTTCGAAGGAGATCTGAAAAAACGAAAACCTAACCTTGGTTACAAAAGCTAACCAAACTGGAAAACAAACATACACACACATACACACACATGCGGACTAACGACATGCGTGCCCTCGCAATATTCCCCTCTGCTTTTCAAGCCAGGGGGATAAAAACGTGCTTGTTACCAACCCAGTATAGGCACTATCCAAATTTCGATACGCATACCGAAAAATATTTAGAAGAGATTTTTAAAGAGAGAGGAGAGAGAGAGAAGGGTAAGAGAAAGAAGGGTAAGCATGGTAAGAGAGAGAAGGGTGAGAGAGAGAGAGAGAGAGAGAGAGAGAGAAGGGTAAGAGAGAAAGGGTGAGAGAGAGAGAGAGAAGGGGTGAGGGGGAAGGGAAAGAGAAAAAATGAGGGAGGGACAGAGAGCACCATTAATTCAATAAACATTTTCAATTTCATAACAATGTGAAAAGTAGAAGTATTGTAATTATACCTCAATATAATATTTAATAATGGCAAATATTGCTTAGCAAAAATACCACATTTCATAAGACACACACAATTATTTTCTCAATGTTGAGATTTGTGTTGTATTTATTTTAAGGGGTTGCTGGGGCGATTAGACATGCTTTTTGATCATGTATTTTAAGAAAACTACACTGTTAAATATGTTCATAAAAACGTCGTTTTAACTGGCAGCTATGACTAAATCTTGGAATAATGATCTCAACTTGCAGATGAGAAAAAATACGCATCTCTCGGGAGTAAAGCGACTGGGTCGGCGCATATACTGAAGAAGGTCTCCGTCCGGAGAATTTAACGTCTAAAACGTGAGTAAACTTTTGGACTTGCAAAGCATAATTTTTGCATTATAGTTAAACGTTTTATTACAGTTATTTGCACGACGTTTTTTACGATGATTTTTAACAGTGTAAGAGTGACAGTGATATCATGAGGCAGGATTCATCTAATTGAGCAGGTCAATTTTTAATGATGTCACGCAGGAGGTAAGGACAGGAACTGGTATCATTCTGGATAGAAATCAGAATAGCAATCATCGATTATGAATTTCAGTACCAGCACAAATACGATATTTGCACGTTTTTGTTGATTTCAATAATTGTAATACATTCAACAAGTAAGCCATTTAATGTCAATTATCCACCGGATTTATTAAATGCACAACACTATACACCTTAAAAATATTTTCAACAACGGGGCAATTTTGACCCCATTTTGAGTCAACTATGTACCGATTAAAAGTCCACGGTCGCCAGTCACCTCGGGTTGGTATTTTGCACCATTTCCATCAAGAACAGTCAATATTTATATAATATTGGCTGCTCTATATCCGTAAAGAAATGCGTAAGACCATCCCTTTTGTGACTTGGAAACCGTGGAGTATTGCATGTTCCCCTGACCTCTGGGGAAAATAAAATGGGAAAATAATAGGTGCACGGTCTCCTGTCACGATGGGTAGGTATTTTGTACCGTTTTCCACGTGCATGAGCAGTCAATATTTGTACAATATCAACTCAATAGCTTTTAAAGCAGAATATATAAACTTAATAAGTAATTCCACTGAATGTACTCTTTATATTAAGACGACAACAATATTTGAATTAAAACAAAGAGCTACAATTTCTACAAAGATATATTAAATTAGTACGATAAAGGACATTATTGCAAGAAAAAAATGACATATATACGCGGGCAAGTCACAAGGAGGTCATTTTGTGTCTGGGGCACTCCCATTTTCAGCATGGTTATCACCCAAAGACCCCCATTTTAACCGATGTCACCCAAAGACCCATATTTAAAAAAAACACCCAAAGACCTTTAATTTTTAGAAAATGTTGCAAAAAGTTCACCAAAAGACCGCATTTTTGGGAAAATTAGTGAATTTGTCACCGAAAAAAACTATTTTGGGGCAATTTGACTGTCTCTCACCACCCAAAGACCGCTATTTTTGCACATCCTCTGACACCGAATGCCCCTGGGTTTGGAAGCGCCAACCTTACCCCCATATCCATTTCATATGTGAGTCCCCCGTATATCCTTGAAAGAAGCTAATTCTCAAAATTTCAGTTGATTCCAATCTTGCAGTTTTGTGTTGGTGTAATGAGAAAATGTTGTATCACAAAGTCCCCATAGGCCACTGTGCTTTTTTCTTTGTTAGATGAAAATGTTCACTCTTTTCAAACTTTGCTACCAAAACTACAATCACTTATTTGAAAACAGTTTGGATGTTTAGCACACACGAAATTCATTGCAGGTGCCGTATATTTCCCCACGACTGACATACAGCTGAAATCCACCAAACACATAGATCAAGATCTTTTAAACACCTCTAAAGAAAAAATAGACAAAGGCAGGTTACTGACCATGTGCTTTTCAACACTTACAACAAATTAAAATTTTCACCCAAAAAGTTAGGAATACCAGATTTTCATGCATTTTTTGCTTATATACAGAGCATTTTTTGAGAGTGTACAATTGCAATACATTGCTTGACTTATGACATCATAATAAAATCATAATGGGAATGTTTGTACTTATTTTGATACCATTGGAAAGAAAAACCTCTTAACTATTCTGTGGTACCACATTTATATGAATCGGATGTTGAATAAGGAACATTCAAGGGGTGGTAACCTCAAGGGGTAGTAACCCCCTCCAAGTGCATGTGGTGTTATAAAATGGCTCAGGTAAATGAGGGGTAAGACAAATACATGTTTTATGGGATAACACTTTCTCATGAAATTAACAACATGCTCTATGTATTTTCAGTTGGCCCAGCATTTTACCTATAAATTTAATTTTCCTCATAACAATTGTGGAGATTTCTTTAAACCTCTGTCCAATTCATCTGAGTTGGGAGGGAGAACGCTTGATATACTTTCCTTCATATTGCTCTCTGTATATGACCGCATGGCAAGGACTGTTCGAGCTGCAAGATTAAAGAAAATCAAACAAAACAATTATAGACCATTTCATAAAGAAACACATCTACAAACTGAATACAAGCGACTCATTCACGTGCTCTATTGATTCGAATAAAAATAAGGACCTAGCCCAGTTGGTACTCGGGCTGCCTGCACTGACCCATATGGTCGCGTTACGTGCGATTATCCTGTCGAATGCACTGCGGCGTGGTTCTTATCCGTCATATACTTTGAGAAAAAATAATATCAAATCATTACAATAGATAATCTAACACGAGAAGTATACATTTGAATAACCCACTCGTGTTCACTATATAGCCATTTTACTTGGTAAATTGGAATATATGTACCCTTCAATAACCTTTAAGGCATAGGGTTGACAGAGCCATTTAAAACATTAGTGATTTGATCATTCTTGGGGAAATTATTATTTCCACGCATTTAGTAGGCCTACATTTCATACAACAGTGTAAATTTAAAAAAAACATTTGTTAATTCAAGTCATAAGTTTGTTTTATTTTAAACAGGTTTGTATTTTTTAACAAATGCAAGTCACAAACATACTCGGTTATTTTTTTTTCTTCAAAATTTCTAGTTAGAAATGCACTTCACACGCAACGCATAGGTCATTTGGACGGACCATCACATAAATCAGTAAAATTGTGTCTTACACGCCTTACTTCAGCTCTGTGTATCTCAAAAAGTTAATATTGGATTTATCTGAAGTTGTCAGAAAGGTCAACCAAATGCACTTTCCAGCTATACAAGGAAATTATTAAGAAGGAAATATCGGCTTTCGCGTTTTTGACTCTTTTTTTTTGAGGGGACACTCGGATATACTTAATAAGAAAATATTCTTACCAAGTATTTGCTAGACATCAATCGACTTAAAATACAACTGAACTAGCTTGAACTAAAGTGGTTTCAACTTGCCGAACGGAACTACGTTGAACGGGGTTACAAAAATTCTATTTAAGTGGGCTAGACCAGGTTTAAAAAATGAAAACCTTCTCATAATCAGTTCAAACCATGCAGACACGCAGATACTTTTCAACCTGGCTTTAACCGGGGGACAAAGTTTTGAACTATAGCATTTAACATGGATGTAGACTGTACTCACTCATTTCCATCATAATCTCCTGAAGCTTTACATCATGACATTGTGTGCTGAGGCCAACATGCAGTAAAATACCCGTTTCGTTGGTATATGACATCTTCATGACATCAATAGCCTTATTGTCCAATTCATCCATGCTATAACCAATAAGAATCACTGCGATGTCAGCA
This sequence comes from Ophioderma brevispina, assembly GCA_023653785.1. NCBI lineage: Eukaryota > Metazoa > Echinodermata > Ophiuroidea > Amphilepidida > Ophiodermatidae > Ophioderma > Ophioderma brevispina. Next base: position 51,157 of record JAMKCH010009894.1, on the reverse strand, counting down.
CGTCCATTTTCTTTCAACTCTTTCAGCCACATCCTAGCTGTATCGTGCGATTCCTGCAAAAAACGATGAGTACGTATGTCATATTTATAGGCTCCATTCCTGTGACACTCTCGCGCCCAAGTGCGATTAATCTCTATTGCATTAACATTAATCATAGATACATTTAATTCAAACTATATTATGATTGAATCCTAAGGCAAATGTTATTTAATTTTTAATCTATTTCTGATTGGTCCTCAACTACAATCCTAAATGGTTAGAACTTTGAAATCCCTGAAATTTTAGGAGTGCTAGTGCATACATGGACCCTGAATGTTCAAAAGGATCGGTTGTAAAGCTATGGGTCAAAAGTATGAATGTTGAATCAAGCCTGCTGATAATCAATTATCTTGATATAAAAGTTATTTGCCCGGGGGGCCACTTGTATTCAAAGGTGGATATGATTCGTGAACATGGACTTCCAAAGTGCACCCTAAACACATATTTTCACCGACTAGAAAACTAGCTAAACATACCCTAAACACTATTTTATCTGTTTATTATACCCCAACAAGTACGCCAGTGGCATATGAATCGTAATATACCCTTTATTATCTTGCTTGCTTTACTTCCCAAGTTCCGATTACAATATTTTGGATGATTTTGACCTCCTTAATGAGATAGAACATGACAATTGCAGGGTTAAAGAAAAAAACATACCCTTTTTCCCATAGTTTGCTGTTTTTGACCCCTACAACGAGGTACGCCGTACATCGCCTGTTGGCAAAAAAGACACCCTTTTTAACGCGTTTTCTTTTTTCACTCATCATATCCACCTATTTTTTTTTTGAATACAAGTGGCCCCGGGATTATTTGAGAAGGAATTGGCAAGAAAGAATGCTATCCAAGTATCGTCACCCCAAGAGTAAAACAAACTGACAATATCTCCAAAAACGCCGTAAAGCGACAAAGAAAAGTGGTTTACTTGAAAAATGCCAGACTCTTGAGACCAACGCGCAGCAGAACAATAGCAAAGAAGTCTTCACACAATCAAGACCATAACCAGAGGGAGCGGATAGTGATTCACACTTGGTAGACTTATTGTGTGATTATTATTACTTAATATCGTAGCACAGTAAACATTCATGTCAGGGAGGCTGACTCTTGCTTTCTAGGTTTTACACTCCTGTTTGCCAGTCTATTGATCATCAATTCCCAAGTTAGCAATATATGAAATCCCTTAATTTAATACCTATTGTACATCCCCTTTTCTTTATATTGTTTAAGTGATAAAAATAAATGGCAGTCCAATAAGGCGGTGTTTTACAGGTCTATCATATGGAGTTCTGAATTGCCATGCATAATTGATTCAAGTTCAGTCCTGAGTGGACCATTGGCATATTTCACGAATGTAACAATGACTCCTGCACTGTGAATGTTTTCAACCCTCTTGATCACAACTATCAAAACACTGGTACTCCTACACACTGGGCACCAGGCACACTTGACCTTTTTGGTTTTTTAAAAGCATCTTATGGCCATTCCCTGTATGTTTTATCAATCACTGGATAATTAAATCAAAATCATTGAAAGAACTAACTGATGTTGTTCTGCATGTCCTCTTGAACACTAAGTTAACTCAAATAATACGTTAGTCTATACATGTAGCTGTTAATGAGGTGAGTCACTAAATGTTCAACCGCTCTGACCAGCTCAATAGTTTCAAAACATAGTCTTTATACTTTGCGGGTTGTTGAATCTTCTCCTGCTTTTTGTAAACTTCATGTTGTTGTTCTCTGGTGGTTGACTTGTTGTTCGCTGGTGGTTGACTTGCTTTGTTCCTGGGTGAACTTGTTGTTCTCTGGTGTTGACTTGTTGTTTCTGGCGTTGACCTTGTTCCTTGTGTTGAAGTGAAGTGTATTTGCTGTCTGAGCTGGTGTTTTTCTAGTTGTTTCTTCTTATCAACTGCTAACTGGTGGTGTTGTGGATTTTGTCTGCTTGAAAGTTGTACTGGTATCAACACAGTGCTGTGATGTCTGTTGACTTGGTTTCTTTTCAGCTACTGTTTCTTGTGGTTTTTGTGGTTTAATGGTTGGTTTCGGGTCTTCCAGCTCTGGCATGTCTATTGGCTGGGTTCAGTTTTTTTCTTTTGTTTTTTTCTAAGGTGGAGCCTATTTCTTCGGATTGTTTTGTTCATAGTCAGTTTTCACGTACAAAGTCTCATGATCTATTTCTTGATCACGGTAGCTTTACACCAGTTGTGCTGATTTCCAGTTGGTTGCACTCTCACACGGTCACCTACTTCAAGTGGTTTTAAGTCTTTTGCATTTCTGTCCATGTATCTTTCCTGCTTCTTTGTTCTTGATTTGTCATTTGATCTTGCTGATTTTAGGAACCTTTGGTTTGAGCACTTTTTGCCGGGTTGGTAGTTTGTTTGGGTGCCTGCGACTCATCAACCTTTGAACAGGGCTTTGTCTAGCCCTTGAGTGGGCGTGTTTTCTGTAGAGTTAGCTTGCAGAACGGATCTTTTCTTGTCCTTCTTAGCTTTTTCTTGAGAATCCCCTTTGCACTTTTGACAGCGACTCTGCCACCCATTGCTTGAGGGGAAGTGCGCGAGGAGGTGACGTTGCTTGAATCCCCTACTTGTCTGCAAATGTTTTGGAATTTCCACAGTTAACTGAGGGACGATCCATTTCATACACTACCAGAGATGGCTCCCCCTGTCGAGTTCCCAGATTGTGGTCCCTTTATTTGTTTGAATCACCATATCTGCCGTTGTAGTAGTGAGGTTAGTCTAACTCCCAAAAGTTAGAATAGTATCCACTTTTACCATGTAGTGGTCCTACTTCCAATTCAAATAGGTTCAATTCCCACCTTGCAACATGGTTGGTTGTGAAACATATTGACTTCAATGTTTCTTTCTGTTTTTAACATCATCTAGATCTGCAATACACACATTTCTCGTGTAATCATTTTACTTGGGCTGCCATCCCATGCCAGTAGATACACTCGCTTGCTCGTCTAACTGGCTTCAACTTTCACTGGGTGGCCATTCATGAGTCATTCTACCTTCTTCCTTGCTTTCTTCGGACTACCACTCGATCCTCCTCTATATAGATTCCTTACCTTCTGTGGGTCAGCTCGTCTCTAATGTGATAGTAACTTGAGAGGTATTTCGGTACTTCTGACTTGCTGGCGGCCATCCCTCCAATATGAATGCCTTTCACTTCATCATTTCGTATCACATTTCTGTCTGCTGTTTGATCTTGTTCATCGCGTTGTTGTCCATATAACAACTGCATCATGTTTATGTCTCCATTTCTTTCTGCCCTTCGGCATCACTGTCCCTTGGGATGTAGGCACGGCCCCCTTTTTTTGTGAGTGTGTGTCTGCTAGGAACATGAGACGACCAGGTGTATAGGTGATATTTTAGTCATATTCTGCTAGTCTCATCACCTACTTTGAAGCCTTTGGGTGGCTTTCTGTACTGGTTTTCTTTGAATTACGTCCAGAGGCTTGTGATTACTTTGTACATGGATTTCTCTCCGTACGTTCTGTGGAAATTTCTCTATCCCAAATACAATTTGCTAGGAGTTCCTTCTTTATTTGGGCGTATCTTGATTCTGCATCAGAGATGGCTCTGCTGGCGTAGCATTGGTTGGCCTTGCTGTAGGTATGCAAGCCCCAAGTCCATCTCGATGCATCCACTTGTGTGTCAGATCTTTCCCTATGTCAAAAATTTTCAGCCGGGTAGTTGGTTACAGCTTCTTTAATCTTGGCTACAGCATCATTGTGTGTCTTCAACCAACAAAAGTCTGTGTGTTTTTTGTTGTAGCTTGCGAAGTGGTTTCGCACATGTCGCTCAGGCCTGGCGGATTTACTAGATATTAATGAATCCAATAAGCGCCTCACATCGCTTTTGTTTGTGGTGGTGGCTCTCGGGTCACTTGCCTTGACCTTGTGTTCAGCAGCTTCAGTCCACTTTAGTTATGGTGTGTCCCGAATTTCATCACTAATTCTAAGCCTAACTTCTAAGCCTAACTTTGCCTTTGTCTGCACTGTGAAATGTTGTCAACCCTCATTGAGCACCAAACTATCAAAACCTGGTCACTCCTACCCAACTGTCAACTAGCCACAGCTGACTTTTTGGCTTTTTAAAAACAACTTATGGCCATCGGTAATGTTTTATCAATCACTGGATAATTAAATCAAAATCAGAATATAACTAAACCTGATTTGTTCTGCATGGTCCATCTTGAACACTAATTTAACCTCAAAAGTAATACTTTATTCTATATACATGTGCTGTTAATGAGGTGAGTCACTGGAGGTTCAACAGCTCGACAAAGCTCATAGTTCAAAACATAGTCCTTATACTTGGCTGTTTGTTGAATATTTCGCCTGCTTTGGTATAAGACTTCATGTGTTGTTCTCTGGTGTTGACTTTTTTTCTCTGGTGTGACTTGTTGTTCTCTGCGTGGTTGAACTTGTTTGTTCTCTGGTGTTGACTTGTTGGTCTCTGCGTTTGACTTATTTCACTGGTGTTGACTTGGGTGGTATTGCTGGCTGAGCTGGTGTTCTATGTTGTTTTTTCCTATCAACTGCTAACTGGTGGTGTTGTGAGTCTTGTCTGCTTGAAGTTTTACTGGTATCCACACAGTGCTTGATGTCTGTTGACTTGGTTTCTTTTCAGCTACTGTTTCTTGTGGTGTTGTGTTGAATGGTTGTTCTGGGTCTTCCAGCTCTCTCTGGCATGTCCTATTATTGGCTGGTCCAGTTTTCTTTTGTTTTTTCTAAGGTGGCGCCTATTTCTTCTGAGTGGTTCGTCATAATCATTTTTCACTAAGAAGGATCTATGATCTAATTTCCTTGATCACGGTAGCTTTACACCAGTTGTGCTGATTTCCTGTTGGTTGCACTCTCACACGGTCCACCTACTTCAAGTTGTTGTTAAGTCGTTTGTGCATTTCTTTCTAGTTGCTTTCGCTTTTTCTCTTGATTTTTCATTTTGATTGCTGATTTTTAGGACCTTTGGTTTGATCAACTTTGCCGGTTGGTAATTTGTTTTGGGTCCTGCGACTCATCAACCTTTGAACAGGGCTTTGTGTCCAGCCCTTGAGTGGGCGTGTTTCTGTAGATTAGCATTGGCAAGGAACGGATCTTTCTTGTCCTTCTTAGCTTTTTGAGAATCCCCTTGCACTTTTGACAGCGGACTCTGCCATCCCATTGCTTTGAGGGAAGTGCGGGAGGAAGTGACGTGCTTGAATCCCCACTTGTCTTGCAAATGTTTGGAATTTCCACGGTGAACTGATGTAGGTCCATTGTCAGACACTACCATAGATGGGATCCCATGTCGAGCAAATTGTCCCTTTATTTTGTTGATCACCATATCTGCCGTTGTGGTAGTGAGGTAGTCTAACTCCCAAATTTAGAATAGTCTTCCCCTGTTACCAATGTAGTGGGGCTACCTTCCAATTCAAATAGGTCAATTCCCACCTTGCACCATGGTTGGTTGGGAACATGATGTGACTCAATGATTTCTTCTTGTCTGTTGTTTTAACCTCACAGATCTGCATACATCACATTTCTCGGTGTAATCTTTTACTTGGGCTGCCATCCCCAGGCCAGTAGATCCAACTCTCTTGCTCGTCTTAACATGGGCTTTTCAACTCCTGGTGGCCTTCATGAGTCATCTCTAGCATTTCTTCTTTCCCTTTCCTTGCTTTCTCTTCGAACTACCCACTGATCTGCCTCTATAATATGATATTAATCTTCTGTGGTCAGCTCGTCTCTAATGTATAGTTACTTGAGAGGTATTTCGGTACTTCTGACTTGCTGGTCGGCCAGCCTCCAATATGATGGCTTTTCAACTTCATCATTCAGTATCACATTCTGTCCTTCGGTTTGATCTGTTCATCGCTGGTTTTTTCCATATCACAGACTACTGCATCCATGTTTTGTGTATTGTCTCCATTTCTTCTTTCGCCGCTTCGGCATCACTGCCCTGGGGATGGTATGCACGGCTGAGTTTGTCAAGTTGTTGTTAGTTGTCTAATGAAACGTTTTGCGAACGTCGTTGTTTCGTCTTAATGAGATTTCTATTTTTGGGTGATACTTGAGGTAGTAAATCCTTTCCACAAACGACATTTGAGTAACGACCATTTTGTAATATGAATGTGGCAGTCACGTTTTAAAAACGTGTTGATACGTTTCTCAAAGACGGAACCAAAGTAGAACCTACTGGAAACGTTTCAGAAACGTTTCATAACGTTTCGTGTTAGCTGGGTAGAGGCCTACAGCTTCTTAATTTCTTCAAATAGTTACTAAAATGGTGGAATCTTGTTTGATTTATGCATTCGGCATCGTTTGGTATCACTATCGGGTATCGTTTGCTTTGCCGGAGACGTCAGGGTTGCCGAATTTTACACTGCATATTTGCACTTAACTGGCGATTTTAAATCGCCCTGATATGTCTCTCCAGGTATTCCAGTTGTGCAGACAGGTTGCTGGTAGCAAAATATGGGTGTCTATTTCTGACACCATGATTCACACTTGGTAGACTTATTGTGTTATTATTATTACTTTAATATCGTAGCACATGTAAACATATTCATGTCATGGAGGCTGACATCTTGCTTTCTAGGTTTACACTCCTGTTGCCAGTCTATTGATCATCAATCCCCAAGTTAGCAATATTTGAAATCCCTTAATTAATACCTATTGTAACAGATAGAACCCTATATACATCAAACTTCATCTGTGTAGTAGCAGTGATGCACTGGAAAGGCCCTGCATAATCATCAGCCTACCGTTGACACCGCTTGTGCAAATATACCAACTGTTAGACCTAGCCACTGTAAATTAGATAGTAAGCCATCAGCTGCCATCCATCCTAGCATCCTCCGCTCTGAAGTTGAAGCAGCTGTCAAAATAATAACAGGGAAAGCTCCAGGAAGTGATGAGATTCCAGGTGAACTGCTTAAGCATGAAGCATGGTGGTAATTGCATCATCGACCAACTGCACCGCATATGCTATGATGGATGAATGAAAGCATTAGGGACGAATTCAATGCCCAACTGGCGGGCGTTTTCCGGTTCTGTCCGGTTCAAATAATTCAATAAGTTTGCTGAATTACTTAATCGGATTAAAGGATTCAGAAGATTGAGTGGATTAAATGAACCGCCTGGAACCGGCAGAACCGGAAATGCCCGCCGGTTGAGTATTGATTTGGTCCCTTACTGATGAATGGACAAAATCCATTATACTCACTATGCCCACGAATGGGGACACCACCCATGCAGAGTTTTTCGGAACTAGAGATAGATGCCATGTGTTGCGTCTGGCCAGATGAAGGGGGCTACCTGTACATTTATAGATGTTGTGGCGCATTCCACGGGACGCATCGGGGAGGGGGGAGCATGATGGGTATAGACATGTGCAAATCCTAAATGCATGGATATCTCATCAATAATGAAAATTCTAAATAACTTCCAAGGGCCCTGGGTTGTTTGTTGAAGCATGCTGAAGGGATTTCAACCATGTCAACGTACTGGTACATGTCTTGAACTGTTTTGATGTTGCACATAATTTTGTGTTATGTTCCTGTGCTTGGAGAATGATTGTTGTTGATGAAGGATTTTGGTGGTGAGATGATGCATTACCCATACGGGGAATGCATATACGGGGAATGCATCCTCTCACCTACTGATTTTTTTCATCATACATCATCATGATAATATTTGCTTAGTGTATCGCCAGCTTTCATCACCATTTGGTACGGTATTCACAATACTTTTCGTCTGTACGAGTGTATTTATTTGATATGGTCCGATCCGGCCTGTAACACGTATTTTTCGAGAAACAAAACTAAAATAAAATCTAATTAGTATTTTGAATACTATTAGTGCCTAAAATGATTAATTACAGGAAGATGAAAGAGGAAGGAAAATAATGCGCCCTGTGTGGGGGTCGAACCACCATCGCAGGGAAAAGATTAAGATCACGAGTCCAGGACTTAAGCGACTGCGCCACGCGGGATTTTTTGTTGTTAGTGTTGAAAATATAATAGCCTACTTGTAAAACCTTACGTACTAAATTGTTTAAAAAAACTACAATTGGCGAGGACCAGGGTTTTCAAGGTCTGGAAAAAGGATTTTGAAATTCCAGGACTTTCAATAACCTTCAGGGAAAGTACGTTTGGCAAATCTAATGCAGATTGTTTTGGATGACCTTATTTTTGTTGTTAAAAATATATGTTTTCAAATAGGACATTATACTTATTGCTTGCATTGACTTTGCTCTTATACGCAGAAAACAAGTTTTATAGTAAAAGCACAATTACAAGAGATACACCGAGGAATTAGTTCATTACCGAATAAATATCCATGTATCAAGTAAGTATGGCCAATTTTATATCGCGCTAAGACAATTTCAAAGTTTCTTCTGACAACCACATCATGTACGAACGTTAGATTAGTTGCCCTTTTAGTCGCCTCACATGCACTGACCTCTACACATGGATAAGCGGGTATGAGCCGCCGATTGAAACTCAGGAAGTTGTTTTTGACCTATACAATATGTCGGGAAACAATGCATACACCAACTGGTGCACATATTCCACACAGATGTGTCTATTGTTTGACAAGGTGAGGTCAAAACCAACTTCCTGTTGTACTCGGCGACCATTCAACTGTGTGGCAGCCCGCTATCCATGTATATACGTCTAGCCCTTTTCCTTTTCATCATTATCAATTGTGTTTCTTTTGTTCAACTGTCCATTATAGTTACGAAAGCGGTCAGAGACCGTTATTTAAACCTATGAATATTCATCACACTGTTATTTTTTCCGAAAGTGGTCTCTGGACACTTCCGGAGAAAAATAACGGTCTGATGAATATTCATAGTTAAACAAAAAAGGGACAATTGAACAAAGGAAAATTCTAGAAACACCTCGGTCTCAGGTGGTTCAAATGAAAGAAATAAACAGTAGTGAAAGAACTCAATATAAAAGCTAATTGTGAACACAGATTGCAATCTACTTGTTAGCTTTTCTGTCGATTACGATTCAGCCAAAGTTATGATTGTAAGTTTGCAAATTTCTTTTTCACTATTTTATAAAGGGGACAATCGAAAAACATTTGCCTCCTTATTGTTGAATATAAACAAAGATGAAAAGACAGGTGACTCAATAAAAAGCTTATTGTGATTGTCGGATTATCATCTGCTGGTTAGATAGATAATCTACAAGTATATCGCTAAACGAATTCAACCAATGATCTGAAGACAGTGATTCACACAAGTATGGAAATTTCACGGTGACTCAATACAAAAGCTTATTGTGATTGTCGGATTACCATCTGTGGTTAGATAATACAAGTTATCGAAACGAGCAGCCAAGATAGTGATCAAAGTCATGGAAATCTTCAGGTGACTCAATACAAAAGCTTATGGTGATTGTCGGAGTACAATATTATGTTTAGCTAATACATGGATATCGTCAACGAATCAGCCAAGCTAGTGATTCAAAGTCATGCAAAATCTTCCAAATGCAATTTAAACATGTTGCCTTTACTTTAAAAATGATAACATTGAACAGTAGCACCTAACACGCCTGATCACTGAATACGGGATTTAAAAATAAAAGATGAGGGGAGAAGGTATGCATATGAGAGGGCAATTATTGCCTTTTTTCTTTAAATAACGCAATCGGGTGCTGTGATACGCCGTAAGACAATAGCGATTAAGAATAAGATAGGATATCTTCTGAGCTAAACTTCGTAAGCAAATAACTGGGTCAACATTAGGTAGTCACCTCGAATAACTCTGTTGTATAAGCTCTTTATTCGTGTGGTGTCAGAATCCGGGGACAGATATATACGCGGAAAAAGTTTATTTGAACTGTACCTATTTAAATATCCAAAACCTGCCGACTAAGAATATCTCTCCAGAAGAGTAAACATATTATCGCTAGAGACGTTGGCGTTAGATCCGGGTTCACAAGCTGACATAAACAGCACCAATTGGTGCTTTAATAAAGAAAAAACCCTAACGCTGCTTTTGCTTCAAGATATTTAAACAAAAAACGAAATAACACTCAAATTTTACTCAATAATATATAAGATTATATTGGTCTTGTCACGACGTATATATATATAGGATAAGAATTCAAAACACACATTTTGAAAAAAATAATGGAGTTTGATAAGGTCTGACTTGCCTGTTAGACTACGACATACGGTCGTCCTCCGTTAGTTCGTGCAAGTCCAAAATACAGTGGGAAGATCCAGTCTTCAACCAGCCGATAGCTTCATTCATCCAGGCCGATAAGGACTGGAACTCCCCCTGGGGACCCGTAAACCTCACAGTCATCTATGCCGTGGACAACGGCCCGTGGCCCTCCACAATCGCAGCTTGGCGAAGGCTCCAATCCGATCTTGCGAAAGAAAGTTCCCTGCACGACCAACGCCAAAGCTCCGGAGCTGCCGAGGCCAGACCCCCACACGCTCTCCCACCGACGTCACAGCCCCCGGGCCAGCAGAGGGTTGTCCACAAACCGCCCCAGGTTCAAAGTGGAGGACGACCATCGCTCACACCACCCGCCATCGATCAGGATCGATGCACTATCGATTGGAAGTCGGGTGCGTGATGTGGTCAATTAGGGTCCTCAACTTATTGCAGCACGTTTAGCTTCATATAACTTGTATAGAAATTCATGTGCAGCGCGATATCGAAATGTGGCAAGTACCGTCGCACTCTCAGGTATATCCGGCCGTGAAATATATACAACACCAAAAAGAAAGAAAGGAAAACAACATCGGAAAGTAACAACTTGCGAACATTCCCCCCATGCCTACGTCAACGTTATTACAATCCTTGCTAAATAGCTTAATTTTTAAAGAGAATTTTAAAAAGTTATTCTTTGAGAATTACAGATATCTATGCTCGATTATGTATAAAAAAAAATAATTGTTACTAATTTCATCAAAGGTCCACGGGCTCTCCGATCGATATAGCCTCCTTAACCAGAACCCGGGACTTACAGAAAAGTAGTCAAATGTGCGTAATCAGACACAGAAAAAGTACTATTTTCTCATTTTTACCCTGGGAAATCTTGGACCAAAGGACGTTTGGGTGGAAGTATGAGCGAAAATGTGACTCCATTTTGGTTTCGACCAATTATTAATTACACAGTCTTATGGGGCTTACTAAATCAAGTTTTTAGCTCTTACATCAAAATGGATCTGAAAAATCAGCGCGAAAACCTTTAGGTGTTTTGGGGTGAAGATCGGGTGAAAACCATTCTATCAAGATGATACTTTATATACTGAAATCGGACATCCCCTTTAATTATTAATCTTTGTTTAATATACAAAGATATTCATGTTATTTAAATTTCTTCTTAGGCTATGCAGCATTATATTGATATCATACGAGATGTAGATAGGCCCTATATGTATTGCGCTTGGTATTGAATGTGTAATTTCGTTTTGCGGAAGCGTGATGATGAAAATAAACATTAGATGTGTAATACTGGATTAATTGGACATTCTAATCACATGGACGTTCTTTTCCGATGGTTCTTTATTTGTTTTTCATCCAAAATGCCTCCAAAGAAGCCATCAGCGCTTTGAAGTGAGTAATAGAATTTCCCAAAAGCAAACATTTGCCAAAGATATCACTATAATCGTTCAATGTGTTTAACATTCCTTCAAAAAATAAGTACTGGTTAGAGAAGAAACGGTACTACGCATTATGAAAACAAATATTCTGGTGGTAATAATTGACATAAATGATGATTTTTTTATGAAAATTATAAGAAAAAACACACCATTCCTTGTAAGAAGCCATTTTGGAGCTGTCAACTATAAACGGGTTTTTTGAGAGGAACGAACAATCAACCATTCAGCTTTAAAGGACCAACATGTGCACGGGGGGGTAGGGATCTATGTCTTCTGGATCTCACCGCCGGCAGAGTATAAAAGGGGGGTGCTGTCATTTCAAGCTCATCAAAACACACACACACACACACACACACACGGTTTGATGCCTTGAGGTTATGGGAGAATGAGGCGCGCCGTGACAGCGTGAAGATTCCGAGTGTTCAGACCGAAAGGGAGCAGTGAAAAGAGGGCCCACTGCACTCGGGGTCACCTGTCCGACGCCTGAGTTCCCATATATCTAAGCAAAGCACAAAGAAATACTGATGCGCGGTTGGGCAGCGGTGTGGCAGCATTCAGTAAACACACAACAAACACACACACAACGGTGTTTGTAAACCCAGTCCCTGTTCTTGTGAACAGATTTTTACCCCCGTGTGTTAACCCAGTCCCTGTTCTCGTGAACCGATTTTACAACCCAGGGGTCAAGCAATTCGTTTGCAGCAGACCGGCCCCAAGGAGCGAACCAGGAACTGAATTCAAGCTCATCTCATTCTGGATAGTACCTAAACACTTCTCACTTTGGTTACATGGAATACCCGACGACTGAACTGCCTGATATGACAACACTATTGGATATATGGAATTCACCATTGACGCTCATTTTGGCTTTATATATTGGACTCTACCCTGACGACTATTGCTTTATCCACTGACCACCGATTTTCCTTATGATATGGATTAATAGCGGAATTTATGGAAATATACCCTGACGACCATGATTTATGTACGCCAACCACTGATTTTGCCTAAACGATATTTGATTGTCTATTTTGGATTTAATAACTCTGCGGATTTATTGGAGAAGTTACTGATAAATACAGCCTTGAATTGTTTGCTATCAGGAATCGTGTCTTCTGATTTGAAATCGGACTCTGCATTTTGATATAGTAGCGCTTGTAGCAATGGCTACTCTGGCCCCCAAGACATCTGTTTGCAGCATTTGTGGCGCTTCTTTGAGTAAGAAGAACCTCCCACGCCATATGCGGAATTTGCATCCAAATCAAGAAAATCCTGTGTCTGGAAATGTTCGCTGTTTGGAAGAGGGTTGCGACTTCACATGTTCTAAAATGCCAGTTTTAAGACAGCACTTGTCAAGTCTACACTCTTTTGAACAAATACAAGAGGATCTTTCGTTTCGTTCAATTCAGGGTAAGCGATTTATTTCAAAGGACTCTGAAGATTTCACTGTAAAAATATTATAATGCTTTTATCCGCAGATTTTTTATCCACATTCTTAGCATGTATGTTATTTTTTGACATTGACATTAATGTTTCGTTGGTTTCTTTTTCAGTATTTATTGTTGTCCCTTCCTCTGGCTTGCAGCTATATTTTTATATCTTGGATGAAAATTACCATTACACTTACATACCGTACCTGTTGTATTCTGACGTATTGTTTTTCTTGTATTATGGAAAAGCGTTTTAAATTGATCTTGTAAAAATTGTGTTTTGTCTTTATTTATTTTGGAATAAAGGTTCATGTAGGTGTCTTTGTGTTTTGCATTGTATTTTTCCCCTCTTCACTTGCAGATTTCACAAGATGGAAAGCTGACTTTGAGAAATCGACAGTATCTAACTTTGTGGTACGGCGTGGCAAGTATGAGTCGGGTGTACAGGTTAATGACTGCAGCGTCTCGGAGTCAAAGTATCACCAGTCTCGAGGCAAGGGAGGAAGAATACCAAAAGAGAGCGTCATGATGAAAGGAAGGTGCACCGCAGGTCTCCGCGTCAAAAGTAACCTTGATGGGACAATCTCCGTGACAGTCTTCAAATCCCATTACGGCCATGAGATGAGAGTTGGAGCTTTAGCGTTGCCTTCAGATGATCGACTCAAGATAGCGGGGAAGTTAAGAATTGGGGTACCGAAGGAACGTATCCTTGATGACATCAGGTTCGTGATATTAGCCAAATTTTGACACAAGAACTTTTAAGTCGTCTTTATTCGCATTTCTTTTTCTCATTAGAATGTACTGCAATACGCAAGAAGTTTATTACTTTGTGTATGTGTTTTTTATCAGGTTGATTTGCTTTTCCTTAATCGTTGAACATATTTTAATGCCGATTGTAAAATCAATTTATAAACAGGAACAACTTCGGAACGGGCGACACTCTCCAACCTGTCCACTTAGTCACTACCAAGACCATTTCCAACATTGGCCGTGCTTTCAATGTTACCAACCCCGAAAGACGAGATAACTCCGATACCCTAAGCGTTGAAGTTATTGTTGACCAAGCCAAGAGTGAACCTGATAATCCGTTCCTTCTGTATAAAGCCCAGGGTGACGAGCCTTCCGGTGACTTTGCAGGACTTCGAAGAGAAGATTTCTTGCTTGTTATCCAACGACAGTTTCAGGCAGATCTTCTGCAGAAACTGGGAAATGATGGCAAGGTTAGTTAACGACTGTTACAAATTTCCTTTTCATATAATTTATATATATTACATTGTTCTTTTCTCATTTTGACAGCGGTACATAATAATGTAAAAGGTATAAAGGTAATTCATTCGGTAAAACTACAGTCATTATGTAAAGTTTATATGCTTTCTTGGCATTTTTTCTAGGTATGCATAGATTCGACACATAAGACCAACGGGTATGATTTCGCGCTTACTACGCTTATGGTGATCGACGAACACGGTGAAGGCGTACCCGTTGCGTTTGTCATCAGCAACCGCGAAGACAGAGCGACTTTGAGGGCTGTGTTTAGGAAAATTAAGGCACGTGTAGGAGAGGTTCACCCAGCCCATCTTATGTCGGATGACGCCGAACAATATTACTCTGCGTGGTGTGATGTGTTCGGGAAAGGCGCTAAGAAGCTACTTTGTGGGTGGCACGTCGACAAGGCATGGCGAAACGCACTCAGGACAAAAATCAAGGAAGAAGACTTGCAGAACAAGGTAAGTGTTAAGTTTATAGCTGTGTAACGAACTCTCAAATTATTTACTTTATAGGTGATGCCAGGTGTTGCCGAGGTCTATCTTCTTGTAATTTAACAGGAATCTTTGCATTATTCTTTTTGGAATCTTGAAAATCTTTGTCTATATTATGTTTTTAGTTTCCTCTCATGTTAATATCATAGTTATCTGAGAATATTCTAAATTATTAGATGGAAGTATAGTGCCTTCAGTTTTGCAAAGTGCATATAATCTTCTTTTGCTCTACACCAATGTATTTCGAGTACATAATTGTATTTTCTTTATTATTGTACATTAACGGAATTGGGAGATGAGGTGAGTATAAAATGGATTTGAACTCGTGCGTTAACAGTTAACTATCGTTCAACCGCCTGTTTCAGTAGATGTGTGTATCTGTTTGTGTTTATTTGTGTATTTGCAGGTCTACCAAATGTTGCTAACGGTCAGGGATGAGACTGACGTCGAGACGTTTAAGCAGCTGCTTGAAGAGTTTCACGAGGCCATGGCATCGTCGGAGAAGACCAGCGCTTTTGGGCAGATGTTCCGGAACCAATATTCACTAAGACCTGAACAGTGGGCTACCTGCTACAGGGCTGGCGCCGGAATTAACACCAACATGTACCTCGAGAATTTTCATGCACAGCTCAAGACCAACTATATGAAGGGCCGCTACAACAAGCGAGTGGACAAGTGCATCGGTATATAGACCACAGACATATACACCTTAAAATCTGAAAGAATATTACACATTGATTTCTTTTTTAAAAAGTTAAATGATCTTTCAAATTGAAGGCAGAAATTTGGCTACCGTCACGAAATTAAAAAAAAATAAGATGTTATTTTACTTGTTTTAGATGTTAAGGTGTTATGTGTCTGTTACTTACGATAGTATCTGTTTGACCAGTTCCTTTTCTCTCTCCCCATTCTTCCCCTTTCTCCTCTTCCCTCTCTCTCCCCTCCCCTTCTCCACCATAACCTATCTCCTTTCTCCTCTTTCCCTCCTCCCTCTCTCTTTCGGTCTGTTTAAGCCTATATATTTTTCGATTTCATATTTTGTTATAGATTATCTCCTGAAGGTGATTCGAGACCGCTGTTTTGACAGGTTAAAGAAGAGTGAGAAGGGTAAATGTACAAGTCGTATCAGCGATATCCATCAGCGACACACGCAGAGCCTTCACCTGAGCCTAGAGAATGTGGACGAGTTGCCCGTGTCGGAGAATGGCAAACCTCGATGGAAGGTGACGTCGGCTTCCAACAACAACACTTTCTACACAGTTGTCCGGGAAAATGCCTGCAAGATTGCCAACTGTCCAGCTGATTTGCAGGCGAATGCTGTGTCAGTCTGTGTTCACGTGTGTAATTAAGCACGTGTTGTGATCAGCGTCCAGCGTGGTTTTACTAGGTGAGCATGTTCATCTCGTGTGCAGGAAGTTTGGTAGGGTCCGCAACGGCAACAGGCACGATTGTCCGCATTCGTGTGTCGTGCGATGTGAACCTTCTGAAGGTCGGTGAAAGCGGGTTAATGGAAAGTCAACTGCTGCAAAACTGAGGAAGTCGCAGGGCGGCATACACGGAGCGGCAGATCAGATCCCGATCGCATCGATCCGCATTTTCACTAGACTCTTTGCATCTACACGGTAGTGATCTGGATATGCAAATTTAGTAATACGCGACTTACCTGGCGTACTACCGCTTGTTGCTGTACGTTGATCGCGTGGTCATGGTTGTCGTCTGTTCGTGTAGAGTCTGGACTCAGATATGGATCTCGAGTGATGGCGCTCGGATAGGATCTGGATCGTGTAGATTGCCCCAATGAGTTTTAGTGAGCAATTGGCTGGAATCGTACAAGCGGTGGGAGAAGACGCTCTGCGAGAAAATAGTGTCACAGTCAGGCTACAATGGTAAAGATGGAGCTCATCACATCTAATTCAGTCGCAGGCCTACAAGATGAATTCAACGTGGCTGTAGATGTTGAGAAAGCACGGCTAATAAACTCTTGAACACCAGAGGCGTTTCTTTTCTACAAAGAAGTCGAAAAGGCCAACAAAAGTAAGAAGGGGGAAGCCAACGCCTGCCGACAAATTTCACATTTCACAAAAAGTGATGTCACGATAAGGTGCCGCTCCGTTCTTGGGAACCGGACATGAAGCATCAGAAAATCCAAACCCCACTGAAGACAACGTGACGACCCAGTCGCCATCTGACCCAACAAGCCTCCTGACCACACAATCATGTCAACATCAAGAGACAGGCAAGGAACCTCCAGCTAAGCAGACGCAAGATGTCGCTCAGAACCTTGAAGCGGTTGGTAAGTATTGAAGTAAAATCCCGGTCATGTGTACATAGTAAATTGAAAAAAGAATATGGTTGAAAAGTACAATCCTTTTGATATAGAAACTGGTAATGATGATATACCTAAATCTACACATTTATATTTCAGCTCCGGCCAACAACTATATACCGATTTTTATCTTTGGAATTTCAGGTTTTGTTTGGTTTGTTTTGTGTGAGATTTATTTGTCTGATTGTTATTTGATTGTTCTAGCTACTTCCAGCAAAATCAGGTTCACCGGTCGAGTCTGCAATCCGCAATGTTCTCAATTTCGTAGCTTGAACTTTTCTTTTGCTTATTACTTGACAAAAATGACATGTATATTCACCAATATCGTCTGTTAGGTAAAGATTTGACTGCTTCGACCGGTCGTTACACATATCTTAATTTTTCAATTCACAGGTTTGGCAAGAAGAGCATCTTCGGCCATGTGTTGATGAAACAGTCATCAAGCGGATTCAGAAGGGTGGACCAAACAATCCAAGAGACAGAAGTTGAAACCATAACAACCCCCCCCCCCCCCCCCCCCCCCCCCCCCCCCCCCCCCCCCCCCCCCCCCCCCCCCCCCCCTGGACCGCTTGGACAAACGATGTCCTTAACGTGACTGATGCGCAAACTATTGCCTTGCCATGATTTCTTTAGTGTGATGCATGGGTGTTCTTCAAATGACATGTGAGTATGCATACACTTTTGGTTAAATTGTCCCAATACACGTTTTTGGTCACCGACTGATTCAATATGTTCCCCTTTAATGTCAGTAATCATATTAAACTTTAATACGTTGTCCTGTACGTACACATGTGTAATAATAATATAATAATAATAATTAGCAGAGATTTATATAGAGCCGTATGCTAGGCCTCTAAGCGCTTTCACAAATGGGCGCTGATCACTGTGGCCCAACCATACTAAAACATTTAGCATTAATTTCAGGGATGCAGCAGATCGGCATCAGCGCTTTCCATTATCAGCAAACATACATCGAGATAACAATCGCGCGGACCAGTTCCCAAATATCGTGGGTAATCGGGACAAATAAGGGTTGTTTCTTGTCCCGGGAAATTACAAGATAGCTTAATCTCACAGGGCTCGAAACGCATGCTATACGCATGGATGAGCATACACTGGGTGAGCGCTTACCTGAATTGAGCTATCTTGATGAGCAGTGTTAAGCGCGGTTATATACTATATTATTTATGGTTGGCCTATTGAGTGTGTGATTATTTTTTTTTTTGTCCACAATTTTATACAAGAATGCGAGAGGAGTGGAAATGTGGGACGCTGTGATGGTGTTCATCTGCAATGATGGGCAGTCTGGACAAGTGCACGATTATGGTATCACTTGGTAAGTTTCCTTGACAACTTTGAATAATTAGGCCAAGTTTAGAGGCTTATAAACAACAAAGAAAGTATAACCAGTACAAAATGCATGGAAATTAAGTACACCTAATAAGTGAGTAGTCTACAAGTGATACCGCTTGGTCGTTCTTTTAAGTATATCTATAGCGTTATGTCGCACTTGTTGTTTCGTTTATAACAGAATGGCGTGGTGTCAAGGAAACCCCAGAGGGACTGGTGGCACTGCAGAGATTGCTGAGACCCAATGATGAAAAAGCTGAAACTTCTAAGACTTTACATCCAAACCAAACACTGGCGGCTGCCAGGGTGGCCACGCGGTACCACTTCATGCTAGTGAGTGTTTGATTTATTCATCATTGCTTAGTGTATCAACCTGAGCACTAGTTACTCTTAGGAGTTCTTCAGCTTAGGCGTGCGGTTGATACCAATCTTTCTAGACAAGGCTTTAACAGAGGAACAGGCCTGATCTTCACTCGCGGTTATTTTGGCGCAACGTTACATCAAGATTTTACTTTTACGTGTTAAAAGGATATTAAATAGGAAATTAAAAATCATCAATCTAATCGTATTGATATTAGTGACAATTAGATTAAAAATTTAAGAGTTGACCGATTTTAATCAACTGCTATTTGTCCTCATTTCAATCTAAGAAATTTAGAGAGTAGTACAATCATCATCATAATTACTACGTACGGTATTTATCTCATACAAATGTACGCCATGGCCCTTGTAATTGTACTATATTGTATCATAGTGATTTGTAGCAGTTCTGGTGATCATTCCTGAATGAAACGAACCTGAACTAAAAAAAGGAGTTTAAATGAGGCCATTAGAAGTTGATTTTAGTTTCCTGTTGGAGCTTTAAAACTCGTGATGAGGTCTGATTTCATATTTACATACTGTATATCAATTTTTAATCTAAGGATTTGGAATTTACCACTAAAATTATTTTATTCTATTTTGCACACAGAGTAGGCTATGATACAAGCGGGCCAAAACTATTCTGGAGAGATTCATATTTATGGTATACTGTGACACCATCCAAGGAAACTGCTTAAAATTAACAGCAAGGGATGCTTGACTATTTAGAGCAACTGATAAATTGTTTATGTAATTAGTTTTTAAGAAAACAAACGTGGACAAAATATGGAAATTTGCCACAGCGACAAATCTGATGTGCGCTCCAAATGAAACTAAGACTCAATTTCCCTTGGCCTTATGGGTATTCTAATGAAAATATATCATTGACTATTTCTGTATTAATATCTCATCGAATACCATAACGTTATAAACCTTATGTACTTGTATATGCGTATCATGGAGTTATTATAGTAAGAACTCCATGGTGATTATATCACATCGAGTAGGTTATTTAATAATGTGTATTATAATTATTTTTCATGACCGTATGAATGAAAAAATGGATCTGTTGAGACCCATATATATTTTTGGAATATAAATCCTTTTAAGTATATGCACGTGCGCTTACCTTGGAATTACACGCAACATTTGCAATTGTTTAATTTGTAAGTCCATGGTTATCGCTAAGAAGGAGATACCTAAAAAACGTACATCACAATTTCGGTGGTTTAGGAAAAAAAATATCCTGTTCCATATTGTACTGTTTTTTACACCCTAAACAATGTACGTGCGCGTCGCCTGTTGTAAAAAGAGACATTATTTTTTACGCGTTTTCTTGTTCCGGGTCATGGCCATTGTATTAATACAAATAATTATGCATTTCATGTGCGGTTTTATTTGCATAGATATATATGCGCCAGATTTTTTCTATTGGAAAATGTATGTATTGATTGAAACCTTTAAATAGGAAAAACCCTGAACAACCCTCCCAAAACGCATAACTTAAAGCACGACCATTTCGGCATTTCTGATTATTTTTAAACAATAAAACTAACTAACATAGAAGTAAAGAATCTGAGTGCGCATATAAAAACAACGGGACAGATCGCGATGTGCACTTGGCTCCCCTTCCCTCGAAATGCATTCATATTCCAGCCCAGTGTTCCGACCCTAAAACCCGGCACGTGAGTTTCACGATGAATGACCTTACGGGTCACTGAATTTTGTTGTCTAAAAGGCTGCAAGATACATCGGTCATTAGTAATAGAAGAAACCTCCATTCCTTGGTCCAGGGATAATCGCGATGGTAAAAGTATCGGATTCCATGCTATCCCGGTAAACAATAGGAGACCTGCTTGACCGCATAACCCCCCAGCCGCGCGCAAGGGCTGTAAGCCTGACCATAAATAAAACGGGGATCCGTCTGCTCATAACAGTTTCCACGGTAAGGGTATTTAGCCGCGACTTTTTTTCAGTTTGTAGACTTATGGACCCAGCTTTTTCAATTCATGGGGGACAATTGAATAGATATTATTAAAGAACAATATACAGATGTTGAATCTTAAAAAGGATTTTATTATGGGAATAACAGCCACATTTTGAAAAATAAAGATTTGATGACGGTCACGGCATTGATTGGTTATTATTTTGCTTCGGGGGGACCCCTTCAGGTAAAAATGAGTAAGTATCCCTACATGGAAAAAACAACCGATTATCGTCTTCGTACGTCGGTTTTTGAATCAGTAGGGAAAAGGTAAATTTTGTACTGTTTAGACAGAATAAACCGTGTCTTTTGGAAAAAAAATAGCACTCTGGGCCGAGGGCCATATGTACAGACCTGAATTGAACATAGTCGGATTTATAATATCGGTCGACCCGAAGAGCAAAATGATACCTGATAACTGACACGTACCTGGTACCTGACACGTGCACCCAAAACAACAAAAAAAACCCAAACTATTCATCTCGTACCGTTTATAACTACATACGGCAAAGCAGCAAGCATTCTGTATCTCCGTTGTCACAGCGTAATCGATCAAAGATGTGGAGACATATACTGTAGTAAAGACTAGTTTCAATGCATTTGACGGCGTAGTAAAGACCCTTTCGAACTAACACCTAAGATGATATCTATCGCTCTTCTACCGATCCTGCTTGATAGCTCAGTCGGGAAGAGTGTCGGCATTAATACGCAGTCGCCGGTTCGAATCCGGCCACGCGCACATGGTTTTTTTTTTCAAACACTATCGTGCGCTGCCAATCTCCAGGGAAAGATTAATAAATATATATATATATTTTAAATGTCAGTTAGTCACTAGGGTGGTACTTTCGAATGACGTACTACCAGCATAGGGGATAAGCTATTATCTTAAATTGTTTTTCAACATGTTCAAAATTCAAATCAATGGCAAATAATGCTCCTTAGTGATAGCCAGGAAACAGTAATAGTAGCAGGGTCATGTCAGCATGGAATTTGAAACATTTATGTGATTGCATGCAATAAACATTGGGTTCGCATTGAACACCCTCAACTTGATTACATCCAGATTTCAAAATCAAGGGGAATGCGGGGTCTATAGTCGGAATAACATAGGGGGGGCAGCAAGGGTAATGTTTCAAATTCAGCTGACTGACCACTGCTTCTTATGTTCGGGATATCAGAAGGCGCCTTATTTCAGATTGTCTTTGTTTGAATTTTCCCAACACATTCCTTTCTATTTTAAGCTTCCCCCCCCTCCCCTCTTTTTCCTCCCCCCTCCCCCCCCCCTTTTCTCCCTTTCCCCCCCCTGGTTGATGAATTCAGCTGTCTTTATTAATTTGGTTTTGGTATTGAATGTACACAAAACTCCAGAACTCCCATGCAAAAAGTTAATCTTAATCAAACCATAATACCCTTGAAAATACGCGCCATGGCTACAGAGCTATTGCGCTCTGTAGCCATGAGCACGATACACTCTAATATCAAAACAGCCCATTATAATTATTATACACCACAAAAACCATTGCAATCTGGATTGACAAGGAGCCACGTCTTCCCCTAGCCGCTTGTTATTTGACGGGGTCCGAATATGTTAAACAAGTTGTTGTGTACGTGTCAGCCACTTGGTAGGACATTTCCTATAGAGTCCCATGATGCCATGAGGTATCACAGCTTATCACAATGATTCAGCCAGCGCTGTATGGCGTTGGCAGTAGGCGCTTGACGGAATGAATAGCCATACATCATTGCATCAACGGGACTTCTATCTGAAACGTCTACCGCACACTGGGGCATGTTACCGTCGACAACTTGTGAACTCCCTAGCCAGTGAAGATTTGCCAAGGTGGCGTGGCTCAATGGACTTTCTGACCGTACATTTAACAATGGGCGGCGCTGTGTGCCAAATCGACACGTAATGGGGTGAGGGTCGGGACGGTAACAGGTCCCATGACTGCTCTTAATAGCAGTGGCGTAACGGGCTTACCCGCTCTGAGGGGGCAATTTCCGGCTTGGGAAATTTTCCCTCTTAGGGAGGTCAAAAGGCCAATTTTTCCCGGTCAGAGGGCTAAAAAACGGCTCATTTAGCATGATTTTTGCAATTTTTTCCCGGCCAAAGTCCGTCAGGGGGGGAAAAACCCTGCCCCCCTGCCCCCCGGCCTGTTACGCCATGTTGATAGAAGTAGGTGGATCATTACTATCAAACCAGCAGTTGTAGGTCTTGGGCTTCAATCGATTCAAGAGCCGCTTTGCCATCTGTCAGTGTGGTGGAGTATCCCCATGCTGTATTCTACAGTTGAAATCTCCTCAGTACGAAGGAGCTCCGTTGAACTGCTGGAAGGGAATTGGAGTCTGCCTCAGCTGGTGGTGGCTTCTAGATGTTGGTGAAGTGGTTCCCATTGATTCAAATGTTATCCACTGAGATCGGAAGAATTCATGGAAAGATTGCAGGGTTGATATCACTTGTATGCCTTGCTTCAATAGGAAGCGATCCCAATGCTTGTTGTGCGGAATGAAGCAAAATAAGGTAAAAACCTTCGATTTGCAGCTTCTCTTCAGATTCGCAGTGAGTTTCTTGGAGGAGGAGGCTATTCACTCCGTTCTCCCTGGAGAGCTGTAAGATGATGTCACGCTTAGCATGGGTGAGACCCTCAACGTTCAGCTGCAGGATACAAACTTTGGTGCTTGCCATAAGGAAAGTTCCTTTGTGAGTAGCTCAGCCGCCTAGAATTGAGGGTGGGTCTTCAAGATGTTCACTGTGGTGTTTTAAAACACGATGTTTGGACTTAAGTTGTTGAATCAGTTAGCCACAACAGCTGATGTGACATTAACAGGGCCGCCGCGAGAAGGCTTCAACACGACCCCGCCTAAAAGCTCGCCGCTAGTCGGAGTCTAACAGGCTCACCAGACCTTATCAAAACACCATTATTTTTAATAACGGTGTGCTTCTCATCCTTTATCTATTACGTAGAAGTCAGTGCTCACATGCAGGGAATACATCATTGGGACTATTCTTTACCTCGAGCCTCTTGGATGTACTATAATATGTTGTGATCTTGTGAGGAGTGTTTCATTATCTTACCCTTTTTGCCACGTCATAAACTATAACTGCAGCTTCTGCAGTCTTGTAAAACATTGGTAAATGGTAAAACTGAAAAGTAAAATGTGAAAGTTATCAACGTAATAATGCATCTGAAGATAATACGGTCAAATAAACGATGTTTTTAAACATGTTAAATCAAGCATTCACATGAATGTTGATTTAGGCTTTAGTAAAGGTCTCAGTTTCCTTCAATCCTATGTTAAAAAGGAAATAAAATGGGATAAGATTGTTTTTCTCTTTATACAGGTTGAGTCAGAAAAAATGGACCCTGAATGTGTCCGTGGACAACGCACAAAATGACTACTTATATTTAAAAGCCTGTAACTCCGTCCATACTTAACCGATGTGAATAATCTTTGCAGAAAATTAAAGCTAATAAAATAAGCTTTCCGTTGATACCACATATGTTGAGATATATATTTCTTAAAGATGCAAAATGGCAGACAAACAGGGGCCATTTTTTTCTAACTCGTCCTCCATTACACGTTTCTGATGTCGGATCTAGAAAAGTTGCCAACACCAACCTGAATGCAGCAAAATGGCAGCAATGCTACGGCAGATAATATATTCTTATGCTCCATTTATAATTATTCGTTTCTAGTCTCCATTAGGTTCTTCGAAAAGTATATAGAATCAAAGAGAGATATTTGTTATATAATTTTTTGTTTAATATTTTTTTCCAGTGCGAAATTGGCATCGCTGACAGTTCCAATCCTCTGTCAGTATATCGAAGCACAGCTGGCACAAAGTATCTCGGCAACTCCACAAAGAAATTATCTTAATATTTGACCAGGAGACGAGAGACGATTTTTTTTAAAAAACGGTCTATAATGTGATTTTTGTGACTGATGGAGATAAATATTTTTGATCATCTACCAAAAATAAATGTTAAATAGGCAAAGTATTACCTTGAATTCGGAAGAGTTGCGTATTTTCAATATGATCGATGCTTGAAACCTGTCACCTCCTGGATCCTCAACGATATGTTTGATTTCGTGCTCAAGCCTTGGTACATAGAATAAAAAAAAAGATTCTTTACAACCAGTGAATTGCAACGATACTTAATGCAGTCAATATAAGCATTGTTAAAGGTGCAACGAGAGATTTCAAATAACAGGTGTTCCTAAAAAATATGAAAATTCTGATTTTTGCACTGCTGTAAAGCTTTCTATAAAAAATGTCCCCATCTGAAAGGATTAAGCTGAGAACTGTTTCTTTGGTACCAAAATTGTGAAATTTCTAATTTCATATAGGAGCAAATACGAAATTCAGCCTATGTTTTCTATTGAAATATAAGCATATACAAATAAAACCACTTCGTCCAGACTGCTCAAGACTGGTGACGATTGGCCATTATTTAAAAATCGTGAGCAGTTTTCTTTTTTCATGTGTGTAGTTTTGGCAAAATGCAGATGACAGTTTTATTAGCAGAGTCAGCGGGGGATCTTCAAAGGCTGATAGATGTTGTGGTCACTGAAAGTGAGGACTGTCAATAAATTGTAAGAAGACTGAATGTATAGTGGTGCCAAAGAAAGAAAGTAACGAGCTGTACACGAAGGGGAAGTTAGAAAGAGGTCTCTTTCATTTACTATCTCGGATGATTCTGGGATGATGAGCGGGTGCATAAGGAAGCTCAAAGAAGAAAATTGCATTTGCAAAATCAACATTTCCAAGTTGAACAACATCTTAATAAATCGTACATGAATATAGAGACCAAGAATTCGTGTACGAAATGTTAGGTCCTGCCCAGTTGAGTTCATTATGGTTTTAGGTTGAGGCGGAGATTGGAAAATGTGAGATGTGGTTCTTAAAGAGACACTGGCACATCTGAAAAATAGTGCGCCTCTAATTTTTCAAATTTGATTTTTGAAGGTTATAAAGGTTTTTATAGCCACTCACTGAATAATTTGCCAGGGTATAGGACTGTCCATATAGTCTTCTGCAGTATTGTGCGGTCGGGAGAACGTGGCAACTTTGAAAAATCGCCATGATTTTTTTCTCGCATGCCCTTTAAGATATGAATTTGTGTATAGTTTTCAACCACTTGAACCGATAGCGGTTGAGCTATTACTGGCGATGGATCCATTCACGCCCATGAATGCGCAATGGAATTTCATTGAAATACCCTAACATGAGACCGTCAGTTATTGAATCAATACATCATTTGATCATCACACTAACAGTGGTTATTCCAAATTAATTCAATACCTCCATGTGAGAGGCATTTTTACCCAATTTCAGTTGTGTCCTCCATGGGAGTCCAGAGGTGTATTGAGTCATCCCAAAAGGCACCAGTTGTGGGAAATTTCACATCAATAGGGTCATGTGATCTCACAAAAATTCCTATTTCACCACATAAAAACCCAGACTTTTATGCTTCATTTAGCCCACAACACGTTAGTACTTGGGGGGAATTTTAGCATGATTATGAAAGGTCCTGTGTTCTTAACATGTGGAAAACTTTTATCCCCAGTACTGGAATGTGTTAGTAGAGTACAGTATAGGCACATTGAATGCATTATGGGATTGATTCAAAAACACCCTCTACATAAGAGTATAATAATGGGAGCTTCAACGCAATATTCCATTATGAGCTATTACCCAGATAGATCGCATATATTGGCCCAACAATGGTTCCCCACCGGTAATCTTGGCATCGGCATCACGTGGCTAACGTATATGGGCCACTATGGTTTTCCATTGGCAATGTGATATCGGCTTCATATCGACATCCTTTAATGGTCTATTATTGGCGGCTATATTAGGCAACGACCATCGCCAATTGGGCCAATTATTGGGATAACGTTGGCCCATACTGGGTAAGGGTAATTGTTTGCCTAAAAATGCAGGGTGAGAAAACATTGAAAACATAAGAAAATACGTACTCAAGGACGATTGTTTTGATCAAAACACACTATTTTAAACAAAATATTAGACTATATACTCACCAATTTCTATAAAAACAAAAATAAAACCTATTTGATTACTCAAATATTAATTAATTTATTTAAATAAAGCCAGGTGACAATATATTTATTTTGCCAATAAAAAAATATTTGATATATTCCAATGGTTCCATATCTATTACCAAGAATTGGCCCAACATTGTGCCAACATTGGCCCGGGCCCAATATTGGACCAATGATTATGGCCAATGATGGCCCTAAAATTGGATGATAACTGTAGCCAATACTGGTCGATATTGAGTAAATATTGGGCCAATATATGGCCCATATCTCCTGTTATCGGGTTGAACCAATTTTTCTCCCCAAGTATATACTGACATGTGTTAGTAGGATACAAGTATAGGCCATTGCACTGCATTATGGGATTGATTCAAAACAACCCTCCTGCCATAGGAGTATAATACTGGAGTTCACTTGCCAATATTCCCTTATGTGACTTACGTACAAATAGAGACGACTCTTAGCCCCTAATCTCCTAGCAGCCAAGCCGTCAGTGTACGTCCCTGCAAATATCAGCCATTCAAACATCATACAGTCATACATTATCCAATTATGATTCTTGCAACTTAAGTGACAGGAGGAGATTTTTTGGATAGAATTGCTCTCAAATTGCAACAGGAGCGATTGTCGGACAACCTACCAAGAACGTTCCGAAGGTTTATTGGAGAAACAGTTAAAAAAGAAAACAGAAAACCTTGTTTTGAACTTCCTTACTAAACAGTGACTATCGTAATTGTCCCCATAGAACACCATGCTTTGACTTTATGTCGTGCACGACTAGAAAGTCCTAATCATTAATATTATTTTTTTTTTTTTAAAAAACATAAGACTGCGTATCGGCTTATTCACTTCAGGTTGTGATCTAATACCATTGAAAAGCATTCCAAATATGCAAAAAAACCCGGGGTCGAAGAAAATTGGGTGCGCTTTTTCCTGAAATCTCTGTCTCTTCATGACTTCAAAAAAACCAACCAAGAGTTGTATAATGTGAAAATATTGATTAAAATTTACTGAATGTTGATTAAAAAGGCAGCAAAGCTTCTGTGGGTCAAATCTAGTCAAAGTGAGTAAAACCTTATGCAAGTAATTGGTAAAGATTGTGATAATTTTTTGTGGTCATTTGCTTCACATCATTGATACCCATTCGGTATCCTAAGTACCGTGTTATATGAGTCACGTTGAAAGTATTACTTTATTCGGTTGTAACGTTTTGCCAGGTAACAGTGGAATGTGTACGAGTATACCATCAATCGGCATACATTACCCTTGGCACCGACTGTATCATGAGATATATTTCCGTTAAAAACGGATCTCGTGCATATAGAAAAATATTCGAACATTACTGAGTTAGCCAAATACAATCACTTCAATTCTTTAAAAATCATTCGACGTTTACATAGTGTGAGGTAGAGAAATTCGTGAGTTGTATTAAGCGGATGCGTGCATAAAAAATATTGCCAAACATACTGATTAAGGGGTTTGATGTGTTAGCGCATGACTGATAAAATTGTCCAAAAATAACATAAGGATCATTTTACACAGTGTTGGATTAGAATTGAAATAAAAATGGGGTGACCGACTTTGTTTTGATCTATAGCAAAACAAAAAAAGGTATGTTGTCAGTTTCATGGGAAAGTCAAAATTTGACGTTTGGAACGCCTACAAAATAAAAAAACTTCGATATAAAATTGTAATTCTAAATATGTTGAGGTTCCGATGTCGTCTTCAAAATTTTGAAATAAAAAATGAGGGTCACCGGCTTACTTTTTCCATTACACGCCGAAAACAACACTGAAATTGGACACTTTTCAAATTGGCCGTTCTTTTGGGGGCAAGAAAAATCCGCGCCACGTTCGACCAGGGCTCTGACAGTGCCGTTTGCTATTCCGATTTATGGTCTTTCCCATTCAATAGATACGGAATATCGGAGCCTCATGTTACAGTGCATCAATCGGCAAAATACGGATCACTCTGTAGCATGAAAGGCGGTTGTGGCAACTTACAGCACCGACTTCTCGCAAGCCCGCCTTTTCAGAGAACGAACCATGATTCACGCATAATCGATGTAATGATATCAAATGCCCATCAGATACAAAAGTGTTTTCATTACCTAACCACCAAAGCATGCAATAAGAAAAATAAGCTCCGGCCTCTACTATAAATTAAGAGCACGAAAAGACCCGGGGCCACTTGTATTCAAAGGGGGATATGAGGCATGAACAAGAAAACGCCTAAAAGGGTATTTTTTCCAACAGGCGATGTACGCGCGTACATCGATTTAGGGTGTCAAAAACAGCAAAATATGTATAAAAGGGTAGTGTTTGTTCGAAACTCTTGAAATTGTGATGTACGCGAGATCAAATTATCAAAAATATTGTAATTTTTAAGTAACGCAATTATGAGCAAAGCCAGATAATAAGGGTATGCTATCAACACAATACATTGCTTAATTGTTTGCGGGTGGTAAAACTAACAAAAAGGACTTGTTTATGGTAAGCAAAAAACAGACAAAAATGCGTGTTTAGGGTATGTGTTTAGTCGGTGGAAATACTCGGTTAGGGTGCATTCGGGAAGTATGTTCACGCCATATCATCACCTTTGGAATACAACAACTGCCCCCCCCCCGGTAAGAAAAGACGCCGTATTTTAAATGGCTGCGCCCATCACGAACGCGCGAGGGAAAAGGTGTCCCTTCCATTTTATTGATCTTCCTTGGTTCGACATGCAGCAAAGCAGGAACGCAGAGCGTAGAGATGCGCGATTTAATAACGCAAACAAACGCACAGTTATCCGCGGTATCTGCGGCAAGATACCTTCGACAGACTCAAAATTAAAAACTCTCCATTGGTTAGAGTTGCGTAGCAACATATATAACCTTGATTATATAAAAAAAGTAGATTAAAATATATCTAAAGAGCATTAAAGGAGCTAAATTTTGATACCAAACATACCAAATTTGACCGTTGACATAACTGAAATGGTGCATTTGAAAAACAAAATAATTAACATTATGAAACATTAAGTGTGCAACCCCTTAAACTGGGGTGGTCCTAGGTCCAATCGAGGGCGCTATATATAGCCAAGTCTTGCAATGCGCAGTTCGTTACTGTCATGGTTACAAACGGCGACACGTAACTCTATCCCATGAGGTTAATAAATACAGGAGGACCATAAATTGTCGTGATATGCGCGAACTTTCGTATTTTGCCATAGCATAGTGTGGGTAAAGGAGCAAAGACGACAGGCGCTAACGTGTCACCCCTCTGGTGTAAAGCAGCTTGCGCGTAAACAAATCACACGGCAAACTAGTGTTCAACTGCTCACCTCGGAAACTACGCCAACGAGGGCTGGCGAAGCCGAGGGTGAGCATGATCTAATGGCGAAAATTTTAGTTTAAATTTACTCACTATTTTCTATCCCTACAGCGCAGAACTAAATTTATTCCACAGACCCAGTAGCAAATTAGTCTCTATCTGCTTTTCTGGTTTAAAAGAAAGTTTTCCCAGTACAACCGAATGGCACTAGAAATTCCCGTCGACTTACCCGTCTCGCCTATTCCATCTAGAAGGACCATAGCCTCGTTTCCTCCCTGTGTCCAACCCCCCTGTGACAAGGCCACTCCGCGCTCGGGGCGAGGTCAGTGGGAAACCGAGAGTCCTTCTAGATGGAAATAACATGGAACCAGCCGTAGTAGCCGTGCGTCACCGTTTGTTGATCCGCAATGGAAGACCATTTTAGGGCTTTGAGAAGAAATTTATTCGTTGGATTTGGACATGAAGAGGTAGACAATCTGATGATTAGAGCAATATTCGAACTCAGGATAGTTCTCGGGTATATAGAATTCGTTTGAGGCCAAAAGCTTCAAATACACCCGGGGAATGGGGAATAAAATTTGCGATAAAAAAAATTCTCGCAGCCTATTTAGTTGTACGTAAGAATACTAAAACATTTGAATACAAATTTGTCCCAGACTCCGCAGCTGCGCGCTCGAGGTCTGGGTCTGAACGGACTACCGGGCAAACCACTTACTGCAGACTAGCTAGATTTAAATAGTCGTTTAATGATTTCACAATATTGAACGTACCCCGAGTATAGCACATTAAGGCGGGCTCAGGATCACTTCACTTGAACTTTTCTTCCACGCTAACTCTTGTCTTAGTAGTGGTTGTTGTGTTACCCATACCGGCTGCAAATTACCCTAAACTGTTGAAGGTTAGAAGAAGATATAGTAGTAGTCATGTAACTGTAAACCGCTGATTGAAATTAAATCGGTAGCACGACCACAGGTAAAGATTGCGAACATGAAGATACGATTGATAGCAGTTATCATATACTTTTGCTACTATTTTTACATCGCACAAAGTTAGCAGAACGGCTTGAATGGTGAGAAACATGACTGAAGGGGAAATACGCCTATATCAATCAGAAAATGCTTTGAGAACTGAGTTAAACATCCTGAAAAACGGACTGCACACAACATGACTTTTTTTTCATCAGACCACTGGATTTAAACTTTCGACTAGATCAAGTATATTTTCCAAAAACCAAACCAGAATTTGGGATTTGTAATGATTCTCATTCTGGCTGGTGATATTGACCTAATCCAGGTCCAACAGACTATAGATGTCAAACTTGTGATAAAAGGGGGAGCCTATGGCTGCGCAAGTGTATCACTTTTTCATTATCTAAGGAAGCCTTATCTCCAAATAACAATCCGTTAACTGGAGATAACGCTTCGTTTAGGGAGATACAAAGCTGAACCCCAAATAAAGCACCTTATCTAGGGTTAACATGGTAACAAAGCTGAACTCCAAAATAACGACCCTTATATGGTGTTAACATAGCTTATCTCGGGTTTAGGTCTCTTACCTCGCGATAAGGCACCCTATCTCCAGATAAGAAAGTGGACCCCAAATAAAACACTCCTTTATCTAGGGTTAAGCAAAGCTGAAACCCAAATAAAACGCGCCTTATCTGGAGATAAACCAAAAGCGTAACTTCCAAATAACGGTACTTATCTTGGGTTAACAAAGCTGACCCCAAATAACGGGCATTAGATAGAGTTAACAAAGCTTATCTAGAGATAACAAAGCTAAACCCAAAATACACGGCCTTATCTTGAATTAACACTCCTTATCTGGAGTTAGCAAGATGAACCCCACATAACGGGCCTTATCTGGAGTAACAAAGCTTAACTCCAATAACGGCACTTATCTAGGGGTAACAAAGCTGAACCCCAAATAACGGTCCTTATATAGAGTTTACAAAAGCTTATCTAGAGATAACAAACTGACCAAAATAACGGTCCTTATCTTGAGTTAACACTCATTATCTGGGAGTTAGCCAAGCTGAAACCCACATAACGGGCCTTATCTGGAGATAACAAACTGAAACCCCAAATAATCGAACCGTTAGTTGTGGGGTTCAGCTTTGTAAACCCAAGATAAGGCCCGTTATGGGTTCAGCTTTGTTATCTTGAGTTAACTGAGCATTATTTGGAGATGTAAGGCGGCATTATACACTAGATAAGGTTTCTTATCTAGAGAGTAAGCTTTGTTAACCCGATAAGGACCGTTAGTTGGGGTTCAGCTTTGTTAACTTAAAATAAGGGTCCGTTGTTGGGGTTCAGCTTGTTAACCCCAGATAAGACGCGTCATTTGGGGTTCTCTCAAAACCACAAACATTACGTAAAATCTCCTACAAGTTCAGGACAGCCTTTGATAATGGGTAACACAGATCGTCTAGGAACAAACCCCGTGGTGAAAACACTTGGCATGATCATTACAACCGTCCTAATCAGATCTGTGTAGACCAGGTTTTCTGGCATCTCTGACCATTGCGCCGTGTTTACAGAATTTGACATCAACCCACTCGTAAAAAGCAAGTTCCTACGTCTTGTACCAATCTACAGAAAGGCTGACTGGAATAGATTACGTCAGCATGTTTCTGACTTAGCTGGTGAGATAAAGCTGCTGAACTATTGTTTCAACGAACAGCTGTGGGTTCTTTTTAGAGACGGTCTTACAAAGGGACGCAATCCTCATCCAAACAGGGTCCCAAATCTAAAGCTCAGGACCATGGATAAGTTCTCGAATCAAACGAACGGAAAAGAAGACTGAGAGATAAAGCATTTAAAGCGTGCAAAGAAGCATGGCAGAGTGGCGTATAAACGTAGATCTCAGACTCAAGAAGGCGGCCCAACGAAACCTAAGACGCTCATACTGGCGGTATTATTTGAAGAACTGTTACCCCCAAAGATGGTGACCACAATTAATACAGTGGCATTAAACGTTTTGGACTTTTGTTCAAGCATAGACGATCAGACTTCCGCAACATTTCTCAACTGAGGTTGCCGGTAGATGTTAACAGATGCCAAGACCTGAAGCTGAAGCGCTCAACACCCAGGTTTCCAATCAGTTTACACGAAACAGACTTCCAGATTATCTCTTGACAAAACCACTCTTATCCATACGATACACAGATAAAACATAACAAACTCAAGGGTTGAAAAGCTGTCTGAACAATCTCCAACCTGCGGAAGGCGGTGTTCCAGACTGCATTGTCCAAGAGTGCTCAAAAGAACTGGCTGGGACATTGTTAAGCTGCCCACTAACCCGCATCTCAGCAAATCTCTGCATGAATGCTGTTTCCAGGCAGGAATGGAGACATGCAAACCCGGGGGTTGGCACACCAATTTACAAGAAAGCGGTCAAAAATATGATCCCTGCAATATCGACCGTTAAGTCTTACTAGCATTGCCTCAAAGTTGATGGAGCACATCATATGCAGTAGTCCCAAGTAGTATGATGAAGCATGCCAGCCAAAAACATCTCTATTCACTTCGAATGGCTCCGCGATCGCAGATATTGTGAAATCAATTTCTTGAATTTGTTAATGATGTGGCAATCAACATGGAGAAAGGCCTCCAATATGATATCTGTGTCCTCGATTTTATAAAGGCTTTGACAAGGTTGGTCAACAGCGCCTTGTGAAAAGTGAAATGGTATGGCATCATGGAGAAGTCAGTAGCTGGATTGCCTGTTTCCTAAAAAATCGTACACAGTCTGTTGTAGTCGAGGGCGTCTCATTTGACAAAGTCCGCGTCGCGTCGGTGTCCCCAGGATACAAGTGCTAGGACCCTTGCTGTTTTTAGAACTATCAAATCAATGATATCGCAGAGAGGCTATCATCTACAACCCGCCTTTGCAGATGATTACTATGATTACATGGCAGTACGCAACCAGATGATCCCACCGTACTCAGGCGGATGTAACAAAACTTGTCGAATGGAAAGCAAATGATGATGAAGTTCCACCCTGAACAGTGTGAAGTAATCACCATCTCAAGGAAGGAAACACCCAGTCTTCTACAATTATTTGCATGGGCACATCGGTGAACCATGTCTCTAGCATCAAATATCTGGACTTACCATCTCTGAGGACCTACGATGGGACAAAAATGTTAAACACATTGTTTGCAAAAGCAAACAGCACCCTTGGCTTTCTACGACGAAACATTAACATCAGTAATGGTGACATCAAACCCAGCTTACAAAGCCCCGGTGGTCGGTATAGTAGTATAGCAGTTCCGTTTGGGACCCTACACCAAAACAAAGTCGAAATGGTCCAACGGACGAGTATCGCTTCTTTTTTTGGCTTCACTCTTCATAAGTTTACGTTCGCACGAAGTTTTTGTTTTTTTGAACTGCCATGCTCAAGGACACTCAACTGGCCCACCTTGGAATTATACGTCGTCAGCAGTCAAGACTCGCCATGTTTTACAAGATCCACCATGACCATGTTGCGATTAATCTTTAACTCTCTTCTATCATCCAAAAATCACACCACAAAACCGCGCCGCGAAAATTCACTTGCATACCATGTCCCTTTGGCTCGTGTTGAATACCACCAATTCAGTTTCTTCCCACGTAATACCCGTCAGGGGAATAATGTTCGTTGGTCTGAGATTTGTAGTTCATGCACCAAACACAGAAGCATTCAAGAATTTGCCCGCTTCCAGTTAGAATAAATTGCCGGCACGCCACACACACTTCCTGCCAGAGTCTTCAAATATGAAGCTGGCGCTTAACTGGAAGAAGAAGGAAGAAGAAGAGAAGGAGTGTTATTTGGAGATAAGGCTCCCTAATCTAGGGATTAAGAAGCAAGTGAACACTTCTGCTTCAACGAAAGAAAGTGGAAATGATGATTGTGGGACATTGGTCCCACACCACGTGCATTGCAATGCCAACACAACTTATAACCAAGTGATAAAAGCAATATGGACTGGCATTCCGAGCAATGTACCGACCTAGACCCTCCCTCGGATCCACGATGATGAAACGCAAGCGATTGTACATCCTTGGCACGTGTGGTCCAGTGGACAGAACGACCGACTCATGATTGAAGGTTGTGGGTTCGAGTCCCGCTAAGGCCAACGTGTTGTGCCCTGAGTAAGGCACTTGACCTCACGTGGCCCTCTCTACCCAGGAGGAAAATGGGGAGCGTCAGGGGAATTTAACAATCTAAGTGGCTGATAGGAGCTGCGCTACGGTCGCGCCCTAGTTGAAACGAAAATGAGTCTGATGATTTCCTAGTGTCCATGTAATAAGAATTGTAAGCGCCATGATGCTACGGCGAACGGCGTACATAAATACCCTGGTATATTATTATGTTTTTAGAGTGCAAAACTATTTGAGTGGAAGAGTCAACTGAAGCATTGGCCTATTGTTCACCATTGTTCCGGGACTATGATACGCCGGACTTTAATTACCTCTACACCGGGATGGGAAAGGCGCGGAGGTGTGTTACGGGGCACATAAAAAGACGTGACAGTTAATAGGAGGAAGAGACTTAGAGATGGCAGGAGGAAAACCTCTGGGCCCAAGTGAATGTCCAGAGGTAAGATACCCCTTGGTTTTGGAGTTATTTAAAACCAAACATAGTGATGACACTCACCAGATTAAGGTATGGGACATCACATGAAATCATCAATGTAAGGAGAGAGTCTTGACATATAAGTAACAGGGACTGTAAACCAAATCCAATATTGACTGGGCATCATGTACTCAAACAAAAATTCATTATGCCTCCAAAATAGCAGTGGAGAAGTTACTGGATGCAACAAGGGACTATGGCTTACATCAAATGGTTACAGAACCCACAAGAGGGGACAGTATCCTTGACATCGTTCTTACCAATAATCTAAACATCATAAATCTGACTAGAGTGCACCCAGGTCTTAGTGATCATCATATGGTTATTACTGACCTAAATCTTGCAGTAAAACAACCAAAAACCAATAGGAAAATCTACTTGAGAAATAAAGCAGATGAAGAAAAGATAAGGAAAGAAACGACAGATTTCCAGGCAGGGCCGTCGCTAGACATTTTGCCAGGGGGGTGTAAACTTGAAGAAATGTTAATGCCGCAGTAAGAGTCCTTGGAAGCTTAGTGAGCGTATAAAACAATGCAACTAACGGTATCCGGTTCGGGGCCCATGCCCACTTAAGGGCCATTAAAAACTTTCATAAGTAGATGCCCTTAGAAACAATTTCTCGTTGATCGTTCGAACCAATCTGCACACCGCAAGTGCCCTGACATAAGGGCGAAAACCGGTGGGCCGATTTAGGGCCCTAGTCGGGTGCAGAGCAGAGCCGCCGGGGGTCCAGGGGCGGAGCCCCCGGAAGCTCTTGGATTTGAGCTTTTCATAACCTTCAAGATTACCATTTTTAGGGTAAATAGTAATCAATTCAAAGAAAAGCTAAGAAAAGACTGCATGGTTTCTAACTTTTCTCACTGAAATGAGCAGTATTGCCGAGGGGAATACACATAGCGAGCGCCAATGTCTTTAACGAGTCGGGTGTAAGAGCAGAGCCCCTGCTGGGGTCCAGGGGGCGAAGCCCCGGAAGCTCTTGGATTTGAGCTATTCAGAACCTTCAAGATTGCCCCCTTTTGAGGGGTAGATAGTAATCAATTCAAAGAAAAGACTGGTTTTAACTTTGCTCACTGAGATGGACAGTATACATGTATAATTTTAAAGCTTGTACTACCTATGGGAACTACCCTACCTTGGACCGCCAATGTTCTTTAATGGGTGCGGTTCAGGAGCAGAGTCCCTGCCGGGGTCCAGGGCGTAGCTCCCGGAAGCATCTTAGGAATTTTAGCTAGTAACAGACGAATTACGAAGGGTATTTTTGAAGGTTAAGTTGAGTATTATTCAATTGAAAAATGGGCATTAACAGACGGGCAAGTAGACCTATAAGTTTATTGTGCTGGGGATATGAAACCGATCCCTACCCATTTTTAAATTGAAAATTTCCACTGGGACCCAACTAAGAGGGAATGCCCATGGCTCCCCTGTTTTGCCCATGCCACTGCCATGGTCGTGGTTTCTTAGATTTTTATTACTGTGGTACTGAAACATTCTTGATTACCATGGCCGAAACTTGAAACAAAACTAGTTGGCTTGAGGGGAAATCCCATTTTAATATTATATGTGGTATTTGGTATTTTGTTCTACCTTCCGGGAGTCACTCTTAGGCCTTCTGACACCGTTTCTCTTTTCGTTGTTTCTTTCTTTCTTTCTTCCCCTTTTCCTTTTTCTCTTTTCTCTTTTCTTCTCTTCTTCGCTCGCTCTTTCTATTCTTCTTTTTGCTCTTTTTCCTCTCTTTTCCTTTCTTCTCTTTTTGAGGATCGCTGGAGGGGGTCCCACCCCCCACACCCCCCTGGCGACGGGCCTGTTTCATGATATTTTTCAAACACATGAAAAGATGCTCCAGTCCAAAAACAGGGGTAATCTCGCAAGGGAAATAAGAGAGTTATGGATTAGAACAACAACTAAAACTAGCTCAACAGAAGAAACCTCCCATGGTTTTAACAAGAACCATCTAAAGATACAGGAAAAACCTGAGATTAGACAACAGAGCCAAACGAACTGGCTCACAAGTTTTACTTTGGGGGGAAAAAAGTGGAAGAGTAATAAAGGATTTCATTCACGATAATAGAAGAGCTCTAAATAGATCACGGTGGGACTTTGTGCGTTATAACCTTGTAACAGCATTAAAGATAACCCAAATCCTTTTGACTTTCATGAAGAATCTAAGCAAGAGGATAGTGGGATTGGGGATCTAAGTCAACAATAATTACTCCACCTATGTAAAGATAAAGCTGAGGCCACGGACCAACAATTTTCAGTGTCTCACCATCTTTCACCAAAGAAGATCCATTATGATTCCGACGCTCGGGCAGAGCACGATAACCGATAGACCTGACCTGAATATCCACGAAGATGGTGTCAAGAAACAGCTTTAAAATCTCAAAGCCAACAAGCACGCAGGGCCAGACGGCATTTACCCATGGATGCTGAAAATGATGGCTGACGAGATAGCACCATCTTAACTAGTTTGTTCTACTAGCAACCCATTGACGAAGGCTCCTGCCAAACAGTGCGTCATGCAATATATGTCCCCTCTACAAATAAAGGCGTCAAGACTGAACCAAGCAATTACAGACCGGATCTCTTTCTAAAAGTTATTATATGTAAGATACTTGAACATAATTGTTCCACTCCGCCTCACATCATTGACCATCTGGAAACCCATAATATCTACTTGATAATCAAGCATGGTTTTAGAGGCAAAATACTCGAGAGAGGACACACTATTCTCACCATGACGACCTACAAAGGGGAGGAACAGGGTGACACAACACATATAGCCATCTTAGATTTCGCGATTAAGGCGTTTGATAAGTGCCACCCGTACGCCTTCTAGGTAAACTAGACTATTATGGCTCGAGGGAAAATTACAAATGGATTAGACACTTTCTCACTGAAAGAACGCCAAAGAGTAGTCTGCAACTGAGTCGCATCAGTAACACAAAAAAGTTCTCTCAAAGTGTTCCGCAAGGGACTGTTACAGGACCACTGAATTCCTCATTTCAATTTAACGAATGCCTATATACATTCGTAACAAAGCAAGATGTTGCCGATGATTGCGTCGTATATGCAAGAGGCAAGAGTCAGCAAGACATTCAAACACTCCAGGATGACCTCAATATATTGAAGGAATGGCAAAATAAATAGGGGATGTCATTCAACCCAAATAAATGTTTCATTGTGAAGATATCCAACAAGAAACAGCCGCCTGATATGAATTATACTTTCTGTGGGCAGCAGCTAGAAGTAGTTAGTTCAAACCCATACCTGGGCGTTGAAATTGATAACAAATTTAGATGGAATATTTACAGAAAGAATGTTATTTCTAAAGCAAACCGTGTATTGGGATGCCTAAGAAGAAACCTCTGGTTTTGTCCACAGTCAGTTAAAGAAATGCATATAAAACACTCGTCCGTCCAATCCTGGAATATGCTAGCACGTCATGGGGACCATACCATACAGATGATATTCAACAAATTGAAGCTGTTCAAAGGAAAGCAGCCCGTTTCTGCACAGGCGATTTTAGGCAGAAAAGTAGCGTCACACAGATGACCCATAAGCTAGGTTGGGAGTCATTGGGAAGCAGAAGGAAGACGGCTAGATTGACGATGATGTTCAAAATTCTTAATAATATGGTTGGGATTAGCAAGGATAACCACATTACTCTCAATACTGACCAAAGAACAAGGAAATTAATTGCTCCACTATTAAACAAATCTATGCGAGAATTGACGCCTATAAATTCATTTTTTCCACGCACAATTAAAGAATGGAACCAATTAGACAACGTACCTGTGACCAAAGCAACCACTGTGGCCTTCAAAGAGCAACTAAGCAAGCAAGGAAGTAACCAGAACAAAGCAAATGTAACCAAAGCAATGAAGCAAAGCAACCAAAAACAAAAGCAAGAACAAGACTCGACGTAAGCACCCCGCACGACCTGCAAAACCCAAATGTTGGTGAAATACAGTTTGAGCTGAGTATACCGACGAAACAGAAACTTATATAATACATTATGTCTACCCGAGAGAGTAAACATTTGGCAAGATCTGCACCTTCACCATATCAAAGTATATCTTATGAAAGTAATATCCTTTTGATCGAGCTTTTAACTGGATCACCGTATTGATTACAGCAAGACCAAAATCAAAATCTACCCCAGCGGTAGTCCCGTATTTGCAGCTAGTCCCTCTTTTTTTTGGAACAAGCATGGGTACCCGACCAAAAACCCAAGAACCCCCCCCCCCCCCCCGGGTTCGCCTACAGGAAGACACATAGGGATCACTTTTTCCACTGTTGGTGTTTGTTGTTGTTGTCTGTTGTTGTCGTCTGTTGTGAAAAAGGCTTAACATTTGCTTGTAATATGTCCACATACTTCGATGGATTTAAACCAAACTTGGGGCACAGGTGCAACATGACATCCCCCATTTGTTGATGAGGTCAAAGGTCACATACCGAGGTCAAAGGTCATGTGAGGTCAAGTGTAAGATTGGCTGAAAAGGTAAAAATTGACTTCAATTGAAAAGTTGAAGTTCAATGGGAACCAAACTGGAGTCATAGGAGCAGCATGGGATCCCTCATTTGTTGATGAGGTCAAAGGTCACATACCAA
This sequence comes from Ophioderma brevispina, assembly GCA_023653785.1. NCBI lineage: Eukaryota > Metazoa > Echinodermata > Ophiuroidea > Amphilepidida > Ophiodermatidae > Ophioderma > Ophioderma brevispina. Next base: position 10,682 of record JAMKCH010009894.1, on the reverse strand, counting down.
GGTCATAGGTCAGTGAGGTCCAGTTGTAAGACCTCATTTGAAAAATTGAAGGTTATCTCGACCACTTTTCAAACTTTTAAAAAAAACCTTATTGATTTGTTTATGAGACTCAAAGGTAAACATACCAGGTCCAAAGGTCATGTGAGGCCTATCTTTCACAAACCGCGACAGCAGGCGACACAAGCGGTCCGAGGACCGATGTATTTTTGTTGAAATCCGTCACCCAAAAAACATACATTGAAGCTAAAATCGTCTTCCTTGGTGCTTGGAAATTAGCTGCGTTTGCAAACTTCCATACTTTCATATTCATCTGACAGTTTTGAAAATAGTTTTTAGTTTATTAAATTCATTGACACAGGAAACATTTAGTTAGACAATAAAATGATTTTCCTAGCTTATATAAGAAGAGATAATAAAGTTTTGCCAATGAAATGTCAGCTATATCATGAATAATGGCGGCAGATTTTCATGACCGTTTCATGACCATGAACTCCTTGGCCCAGAAAAAAAAAAAAACATTTTAACACCACAATATTATTGTCTACCAAGTTGCTTAGTTGCCTTCGAGACGACCGCCATCGTTTTTTATTAACTCTACAACCCTATATAGTCATTGTTACCTATGATGACAAATATTATTTTCCGGCCCCGGTGTAAGGAACTGCTGAACGAGAGAGTCCTTAGAGCCCTAGCCGTCTGGCTATTGTACGGTGGCTCTGTAGGGTCACGAGGAATTGTTGAGTTGACGAAATAAATGAGATAAATGACGAATTAAGCGCCGAGTTGACGAGATATATGGCAACTAATATATAGGCATACGCGAAAATTTCAGTAACGAGCTGTCGAGTTGATGAGGTGACGATTTATTTTAACTGATGAAATAATTATGATACAACGGGATAAATGACGAGTTAAGTGACGACTTAAAGAGACATGAGGAGATTTCCAGAAAGAAGCGCCCCAATTTTTTTCGAACCCGGGTTTTTTGCATATTTGTAATGCTTTCCAATGTATTAGATCACACCTGAAGTGAATAAGCGAATACGCCGTCTTATGCAATAGTATGATGATTTAGTTACTTTCTGTCGTGCACGACAGAAAGTCAAAGCACGGTGTTCTATGGGGACAATTACGATAGCCAGGCAAGTTCAAAACATGGTTTGCTGTTTTCTTTTGTACTTGTTTGTCCAATAAACCTTCAGAACGTTCTTGATAGGTGGTCTACAATCGATCCTGTGCAATTTGAGAGAAATTCGTATCCTAAAAAAATCTCCTCCTGTCACTTTAAGTGCCGAGTCAACGGGATTAATGATAAGATACTACTTTTTTCATCATTTATCATGATTATCCCCTGCAGCCCACCGACCACCCCTTAGCGTCGTCCCTGTTTAAACCAAAGACAATCTTTATTACTTGGTCAAAAGCCTAGCTAGCCTAGATCCTAGATTCTTGGATCACGATTAGTTAAGTTTTTTTATTTGTAAGACTTCAATAATTGACTCGAAAACATGGCAGTATTATTGTTCAAAAGCAACGGTTTCATGATCACCAGTTATTTGATCTTAGATACTTTTTCACGCGACCTATGCAATCTTTGTACATTTAATTTCTTTCCAGTTTTATATAGTGGAGCCTTTCCATTAACTCATCGAGCTCGGTAACCTTTTTGTATCGAAACGTTTGAAGAAGTTACACGCTAGTAATCCATGTTCATAGTCGCACGGTAGTTACATGGTGAGCTATGGTGGAATTGTTATTAGCGAGCATTATTCTGGCAGTTAACAAATGGGGCTCTCCTGCCAGGAATTTTTAACTTACATTATTTTTGTTTAAATTTTTAGAACTTGAATTTTTCCAGAAATTAATGACATTCCCCAACCTTTGGATAAGACAAAAAGTTTGCACCTGATTGGTCGCTTTGGTAAGAGAAACTTGGGCTTTTTAAAAGTATGTGAAGTCTTGCTGCAGCCGCGACTTGCACAGGTGCACAAATAATCCTAACTATCTCTGTCATGCAGTTTGTAGGGCCAAACGAGTACTTTCAACCAAGGCCAATATACAGCGGCGGAATTAAGTCTGACTCAGAGCTTTTGAAATATTATTTGATTGTGTAAAAATGAAAAAATAGTCACCTAGAACTAAAGATAGTAGATAGTAACTTTAAAAAGGCACAATTCTAGAAATTTGAGAGAATCGGGATTTTCGTTTGATCAGTAACATTATGTGTTAAGTTAGTCTTACGTCCCATACGGATACGTGCATAACAACAATTCCGGATACGGAATTTATAACAAAAGATTGTGATTTTATTATGAAGGAATTCGATTTAAGCTTAGCAATTTAACAAAGGGTGACCATTAGTACTATGGACAAGCATTATGTCACATGCAAAAAAAAAAACACGATTTTTGGAAAATGAGGGGCCGCCCTCCTCAGGGAAATCTATGAGTGCCTTAAGGAAAAGGGGCCATGTCAAAGGAAGGTGGGGCCCATTTTTTAGCGTCGCGACGTGCGCAATGTCCACAATTGTGTTGCTATCTAGGGATTGTCTGAGGGGGCCCTGAGAGCATTATTTAGGGGGGGCGGTCAGCAGCTGCTGACACTGCTGACTGTTAATCCGCCATGCCAATATATTAAAAAACAAGGAACCAAAATGCAAAAATGAAAAAATATCACACTCGTATGTATGAAGTCGGATAGAATAAAACGAAATACGATACACCTACCACGCAATCAATGAATCTAGCTAATACAACACGAGGAAAGAAACAGCTCGGGGAAAATGGAGGTTTTCCCATTCCCAACAACGAAGCAGTGTGTCTAGAACCGAAGTCACTGCAGCATGAGGGGAAGAAAAAATTGAAACGGTCATTCGATAACTTTAGTTAGACTTCCTTCCGCCTTATACAATAGAGGTCGTTCGTACGTGCTAGTGTAGTATGAAAAGCCGTCGTCCAAAACCAGTGGCGATCACGGATACTGTAAAAGAAACTGTGCACGAAAACCAAGGCACCGCGTCCCTGATAGAAGTGGCGCACTTTGACAAACGGAGGCAAAGTTTACTACGAATTTTATTATCAATTACCCGCCGCTGGCAACATTTATCCATTGCATAATACAATAAGTAATTAAGTTCATCCAATCTCACGCATACTAACCAAATGTTATAACCTATGCTATATAGTTACAGCAATCAGGCAATTGAATATAACTTTCTTTGGGAGATAGATAATAAATTTTCGACAAAAGACGGAAGTTGTAAAAGACCTTGTAAAGAAGTTCCATAATAAACACCAACTCGCAGGGTCAAATGTCGACAAATGTAAATAAATCTAAAGGTCATAGGAATGCTTTATCTACTTTTATACAAAAATATAGGGTGATGGAGTCAGACAACCAAAACCCAATCTGCAGAACAAGTGGCAATCTGTGTTCAGAAACATGTGAAGACTTCAGTGCAAAAGATATCGATTATTTTAGCAGAGGCGCGAAGACACTTCCTGACCTAGAAATTCGCTGTTACCGGCCTTTTGCGCAGTTGATTTAAAAAATATAACGCTTGGGCCACACCAGGTTTACTTTTTAGATTGACCTTTGGTGGTAGCAAAATCCATCCGACGACTGGAAACCTTACGTAACCAACGCAACGCTAACGTACTGAGTTTGTCAACTGTATTGAGAACACATTGACTCATAACCAAGTTAGTATGGACAGTTGTATTTGTTCACACCCCTTGGTTTGAAACAATTTATGTTAACACTCAGTACTAGTATGACGACTCACAGTGTCCTCGTCATCTGGTGAACTTATCCAAACGGTCTACATTTTTGTAGAAAGCGGCCAGCCTCAATAACTCTCGTGGATTACAAATACAACTCTTTTGTATAACTAATCCTGTAAATTATCCTGTAAGTGCTCTTCCAAAAAAGGGAGGGTGCCGTATCATGCAAGCAAAGGTTCGAGAATGCGATTAAAAAAAACCAAACAAACAAACAAACAAAAAAGCAAAGGGTACGGATGAGACCGTTGTTGAACTCAAGGTTTAGAGGAATTGGTGTGGAGAAGAAACTGACCGAACTTTCATTGAAGTCAAATTGGCACACGATGTGATGAAATTGAAAGAAAAATCTGAGGAAAGTATACAGCCATCATCTCATCACATTTCCCAAAAACCAGGAGAGACAGGACACACGGTAAAAAAATTACATTGCAATTTACAGGACAATCCTGTAAAAAACTACAGTATCTTTGGCTGTGTTGTGGAAATACAGGAAGGGAAAGTAGTGTTATGAAGTCTCATGGACGCCTAACAGTGGCTAACCAGTGGGGGGCAGGGGGGGAAAGCTGCCCCCCCGGACACAGAAAATCGGGTAAAATCGGGAAGGGGAGCCAAAAAAATGGGAAGGAAAAAAGGGAAAGGAGAGAAAAAGAGAAAGAAAAAGAGGGAACAAAGAGAAGAAGAAGGACAAAAATCAGTATTTATTTTTGTTAAAAAAAACGAAAAAAGGAAAGAAGAGAAAGGGAAGAAGGGTGAAGGTGCCCCGGCTGGGTCTACTCGGTGAGCACAGTGAGCCGGAAAAATTGGCGCCTGAAAAATCGGGAAATTGTCTTGAAGTCTTGCCCCCCCCCGGAGGCTCAGGTCGTTCGCCCTGACCGCCTAAGGTCAGAAATACCTTTCAAACACAAACAAATGAGACTTGTGCACAAGGTGATCTTAATTTTATTATTAATATAACAGATTTAATGATTGGTAATTGGTTTTTTTTTTTTTTTTTTTCAAAGAATTTGGATGTCCAAAACCTTACATTCAATCAAAATACACAATTACACAAAATATATATAACTGATACTTAATGTTCAAAAAGAGGCGTTGCAGTTCAACGATGCTATGTCCTCCAGGCGAAGACTCCAAAATGACAGCGCACAAAGTTGATACAACCAACTCAGTTAATATTCCAAGGGAATCTTTCTCAGTCCTGAAGGTAATCTTGTCCAGCAGCTTCAAGACGACGGGCTTTCCCTCGACGACGAAAATGTCCACATTCATAAAATGCAGGTAATAATACAACCAATTAGTACGTCGCTATGTCCTCATATGGGACAACAAACTGGATCCCTTTTTGATTCCAAAACTGAAGCTCTTGGATACTAAAAAGGACGCAGCAGACAATTTAGTGGCCGGCGGCATCCAAAATCTTAAATCCTGGCACTAGATGTAGAAACTCAAGCTAGCTACCATTATGTAGAGTAAAACTAGCTATAATTAACTGTATAGCTCCAGAGCTCTAGTTAGCTCCTGAGTTCAATACTGGCTCATTCCTTCTTTACAGTTCTATTTAAACTTAACACAGCTAGATTCCCCTTTCTAACAATAATCTTAATCATTCTCATGCATAAACATAACCTTTACATTCGCTGACCAATGGAATCATCACCCGATTACATCAACTCAGATATATAACTATGGGTGAATTCGCAGATCTTACAATGTTCTGATCTCAAAGCATATCATAAACAAGTGACTCAGTTTATAAGTTTAGCATTCTTGGGGAATTCCCGACTTCCCCTATTGTGCAATATAAACAGGTGTACTTAGCAAAACAAACTAGGGGTATTCCCCTTTCTCTCTTTTATAGTAAACAAAGTACTTTTCCGTGAGAAATTCCTTCCAAATAAAAATTGAGGAAAAAATGATTTTTAAAAGTTAATCAGAAAAAATGGAAGCCATTATACAGTAGCCTACTGTAAATTTATTCCAATTTTCAGGCATATAATGACAAAATTAAAAAAATGGCAGGCCTTATTCGATTTTGGTAACAACATTATTATAATGCACGATGATGAATCTTCAATTCTACGATTAAGTACTAAATTTCCATGGGAAAAATACTGTAAATTTTACTAGGAAATTACTGGCAGCCAATTCTGCCACAAACAACCCCGTAATAAAAAATACCAGCTTGTACACGGTTTTTCATTTCAAATGTACTGCATATTTTACAGTTGATGTATATTTTACATATATGGCCCTGCAAACGTTGTGCGATAGGGACTATAAACTAAGTTAGGGTGTTCTCAGTGGTTTTTACTCTACACATATTTACAATATCTGTAATAACTCACCAAATATATATGTTTTTGAGTGTTGCGATTAAATGTACAGTGCAGGTATGAGCAATTAACGAAATATGCTGAAGAATCTTGATTGAGCAGGAGGAAGGAACAAAATTGATCCAGAATGGTATAGACAGTGTAAGGGGACAATTACCGTAAGTCCATTCATAAATATCCAAAAGAGGGTTCAACAAAGAGACTTTTTACCAGGGACAAATATCAAGCTGTATGGATCAGAATGCGCCATGAAAACAGTTTCAAAGCCAATAGCGTCAATAAAGGAAAACAAGTATTTAAAAAAAAAAAAAACTATGTGGGGTCGCCAGGCATAATTTTACACAGAAATAAGAACAACATTAAAAAGCATTAAAGGAGTAGATGGTTGTCTAGTTTTAAGTTGCACTTTTAGTACACAAACCTGTATAAAAAAAATACTCATAACTGTTTTAAAGTAGATGTTGTTACTGGAGCATAAGATTGCATAGAACCAACACCTTGTTTACAACTTGATCGCCCGTTGACCTTTGACTTGGTGTGGAATTTGACCTCCCACCATAGTTGTAAGCTTTAATTTAAACATAGTTACACCTTCATGTCATTTAAAATAAAGAAAATAGAAAAAACGCCCAATTGGGGCGCAAAAATGTGTTAAAACTTAATCCCCAAGTTATAAGCTTTAATTTAACATAGGTACACCTTCCTATCATTTCAAATAAAGAAAAAATAGAAAAACGCCAATTGGGCGCAAAAATATGTTTAAAACTGAAATCCAAGTTATAAGCTTTAATTTAACATAGGTACCACCTTCCTGCATTTCAAATAAAGAAAAATAGAAAAAACGCCACAATTGGGCGCAAATGTGTTAAACCTGAATCCTCAAATTTTAAGCTTTAATTTTTTAATGTAGGTTACACCTTCTATCATTTCAAATAAAGATGTTACCAAAAAAAATCGGTCTAAAATAATATCAACACTATACATGGTAAAAGCTTCATTAATTACGTAGTTAAGTTCAAATAAATTAAGTACCTGGACAAAGGTACACGTTTCCTGGACAAAAGTTAGGCTCCTTAAACCTGTACAAAAATGTGAAATGGTTCACGGCAATGGTACACATTAAATGTGCAAAAAAAATCACACAATAGTTAATCTTTTCCCGAAATGACGTCATTTATAATTGGGGGTGAACGAATTAAAAAATGCACTTTCGTGCATAGGATTTAACAACGAGAAAATCCCGGACGGAGAAAGTACCAACATGCCTAAGTTACAACAAAGGGAATCTCACAGACACTTGATTTTGGTTCCAATGGCTAGCTATGGTCATCTTCTTTCAATTGAATAGAAAAACGAGTACCAACATGCATAGAATGACGTCACCCTGGCTGACGTTATAATGTTCACATGTCAGCACAACTGTTAATTTCCATGAGTAGTACACCGTGTAGAATAGGGGGTGATAATGTGGTTTTTTCAGGCCAAAAAAAAGTTTGGAATACGAATTTTCACCACGGCTTTTTGCTCTATTGAATGGTATGACTATTTTTTATGTCAGAGAGTTTTAGTGATACATTTTCGAGTACGGAAACATTGCCGAAATATCAATTTCTAGCCCTCATCCAGTATTTTTTATACTTCCCTCAACTTAGGACGTCATAGTGACGTCATAGTGGAAATGTGGTTATAATTTGATACCAAGGAAAAGAAGAAACTCTAAGCTATCATGTGGGTACCAAATTTATGGGAAGTCGGATGTTCAGTTATAGGGGGGAAAAAAGAATCTTTTATAAAAGAAGCTTTAAAACTGACTTTTCTCGCCTTTTAAAGCCCTTGCAACAAAGTGCCATTTTTTTATTGTCATCAAATTAATAAAGACGCATTTCCGGGAGAAGGTCAACTGATGTGTGAAACTTTTTTGACCATTAAATGTGTAAAACATTTTCCGTGTACATTTACCAATTTTTGTAACAGGTTAAGGAGCCTAATTGTCTAGAAAAATTGCACAATTTGTCAGGGGGGGACTTATTTTTTGAAAAATGTATATAACTTTTACGTGGGCCGATCTTTTTTAACTTAAAAAACTCTCCTATTTGTTACTCACACTTTATCTTATCCCTACAACGTTTTACCCAAACTCCATCAAAAAAAGCCAGTCTTCACAGAGACTAACATCAAAGAAATGGCTTTTTTTAACCTTTCAAACTGCAATGAGTTATTTCTTTGTCTGAAATTGCAGCGCATTACACACCCAACACTAAAACTCCAAAATAATAGTAGTACGTAGCTCATGTTCATAAAGAACAGGTAATGAAGACGTCAGCTAGAGAAATAGACTCCTTCGCAATTTTGGAGCAGGCGCAGTGGTTCTATAGGCGGACCCGACAAAAAAAACTAGGAAGCGCAGGAAATGTGGTGTCTCGCAGGGTCTTTAAAAAACTATTGGGCTGCTAATACTATTTAAATGAAAAAAACAGGAAAAAGAAAAAAACAAACTGGACACAGATACATACTAGGCAACAGAAATTCATGGTTCATGTTTTGAGAAATGATAGCCTGGAAAAACTCAAAATGACGAGAGAAAAATGTAAGGATACAAAGAGTCAGGGACGACAGGAGACAAATGTTAAATCAGAAGCCACAGCAAAAGGTCTACACCCACAAGTGCGAGAAGTGGGGACCATGCAGTTAGTGAACGACAGTGTGGAAAGCCATGATTACCATTGTCCATCAAAGGGGCATGCTACTTAGAGAAATGTTTGATTAGCTCGCGCCAGAGCAAGCTCCTGTCAAATAAGAAGGGAATGATGACTGGAAAAAGCATCGGGCAGAGGACAGTAATCCTATGATAAGGCATATGCACTTGCAAACAGAGTAGGGCTTACAACTGTCGTGATGGCTTGAGACAAACACTTCCAGTACTAGGATGACCACCCTTACATCTCCTGACTGCACTGCAAATACTTTAAAACAAAGGGATACTTGCTGTTGACATTCAAGAACAATGTAGCGGGAAAACGACTGTAATGAAATAAGCCAGCACACGAAACCATTAAACAAAAAGCAATGAGGGGAAAACAGTGCTGTTAAATGAAGCCAACGCTTAACCGTTAACCAATATCATATGAAGGTGAGATCAAGACTGAAGACCTGGACGTTCTAACATCATTGAAGTAAACATGTTGAAGCCTGATAGCAATCATCAGCCCATCTTTTCCAAGATCAGTATTGAACTCCCCCATGGAGGTTGGCGATTGAGTTTCAAGCATTGGCTCTTATGTTGTAGATAAGTAGTAGGAACTTCCTGTAATTAAGTGGAGGGCCAAATCCAAAAATAAGCAAGTTATTGCCAGACTCACTACAAACTAAGCACACCTTGAGTTTTTGGTAGTTTTTATGATATACACAATAATCAGAGGCTGTCCTGTGTGCTAAGTAAATTTTGTTGCGGTCACCTCGAAATCCAAGATCGCGGCCAATATGGCCGCTTACGCTTTGGCTAACCACAGATTATTTGGGGTAGTCCTATGTGAGCCTTCAAACACCTTGTTCTTGGTGCATTATTTGAAGATAATTTAATTATCTACATGATGATATATAAACTTTTGTGGCGGTTTCATCGTTATCTTACACCTGTTTTGGGGATTAAAACTAAAAACGGCATATTTTTGCCATTTGTTTACAAAAAAAGATGGGACTGAAAATTACGTCTCCCCAATATATCAAAATTGGTCTTCATAATTGGATCAAGACTTCTCAGAATTTGCCCTCATATAGTATGCATTTTGGGTGAAAAGCACAGGATCATAGCTAGTTTAACTTAAAAGGTATAGTGTCTAAGAATGAATGGTGGTCTTAATCACCAAAAATGCCAGTTTTGCCACATTCCTAAAACACAGTGAACCAAATGTGTGTGACAATACCAGATAAAATGCTATATGACAGGTTTGATCACCTAACTATAATAAATGCTTGATTCAGTTGCTGCAATGGCCTTGCTGATTCAATATTTTTTTCTGGTAAAACCTCTAAATCCAAGAGGGCGGCAAAAATGGCCCGTGCTTTGACAACAACCAATATTTTTAAGGATAACTTGTTGAAGAAAGCCTCCAATCTGCATGTGATTGGTGTCATTTTAAAACAAATAAATTTTTCTACACGTTATACCATGCTTGGTGGTTTTAAGGTTGGTAAATAAGAATGATGCAGCAAAAAGTGAGTTTTTTGACGTTTGTTTACCAAAATGAGATCAGAAAAGAGAGGCATTTTTCTACATCAGTAAATTCCTTAGTCATGATTAAATTACTTCTTGTAGGAACCTATAAAAATAGCCAAATGTGAAAGGCCCAGCTCTACCACATATTCTGTAAAAAAGGTTATAGCGCCCAAAGTAAAATGTGTCAAATCACAAAAACACAGTTTTAGCACAAGCATATAAACACGGTAATGCGTTACAGGGGTTTGACGGTGATCTTGTACGCGCAAGGCGGGTTTCCACCTTCAGCATTCTGTTTAAAGCCCAGTCATTGACAAATAATTTGTGTTTTGAGGTGCAAAGGAATCAATCGCA